>VXAX01000780.1:97035-126256 GCA_013399835.1 Leptocoma aspasia
CCCGGCGGCGCCGCCCGCGGTGCCGCCCGCGGTACCGCCCGCTCCCCGCTCCTTCGCTGGGGCTCGCCCGAGCCCGTGCGTCACCGCCGCGTGACGTCAGCCGCGGCCGTGACGTCAGGCGCCGAGGTGTGAAGGTCATGGCGGCTGCTGCCTTCCCCCGGCGGCCGGGGCCCGGGCCTGCACACCGCCCCGGTGCCGTAGCGTGACCTCCCGTCCGCCTTTAGGGTCAGCTTCTCTTGGCCTCAGCACATGGCTCCACCCGCCCTGACAGAGGGTCGCCATCCCGGCCTTCACCCGCCGCCGCCTCGGCTGCATCCGCCCGCGGGTTCCCGGTGCTGCGGAGCCCCGCGGCACCCCCGGAGCACCCCCGGCTGGTGTGTGCGTGGGTCACGGTCCCTGCGGGGGTCGGTGGTGTGTCACACACCGCACCTCCGAGTGGTTTGGAGGGCAGGTGTGATGCTGGCACAGTGTCACTGTCATTGGCGCTCCGTCGCCTCCCAGCGCGGTCACACAGCGATCGGTTCTGTTCGGCGTGTGCAAAAGGCCAGCGGTGGAATGTGGTAAAGCCATCTACCGCACCGTGTTCTAGTCTAAATTTAGCCAATCCGCACAGCAGCGTGGAGGGGATGTGTTGCAAGGACATAATCACAGCGGAGCTGCTTTCAAACGCAAACATTTGTTAAACGTGATTGCGTGATCGCTGCATCAGATTATCATTGCCACATCCTAATTGTCTTGACATTTCCTGTCCCGTGATGCCACGTCCCAGAGGTTTGGTTTACGTTTCCTAGTGTAACATCGCCAGGGAAGTGTGGATTGCAGCAGGCGTGGTTGTGGTTATCCCAATCCGCCGTGGCAGGACGTGGGCTCAGCTCGGAACTGCATTAACAGCTCGTTTCCACCTAATTGAGCGGGGACTAAACACAGGCAACAAGTGGCCCCTGCTGGATACAAACTCTCTGTTCATCAGGATACTCCTACTCGGGAGAAACCCTCCAGCAGAACGAGTTAAATGAAACATTTAGCAGGATGGGAGTGTATATCATGAAAAGAGAGGAGAAGATGCATCCTTTTATTTCCAGCAAAATGGTGCTGCTTTGATTTGTTTTAGTGCACAGAAGTTATGGAGGTGGAGAAGTCTCCTTGACTACTTCTTTCAATTCAGCATTTGTAGTTTTGCTCATTGTTTCTACCCATCTGTAGAAATAATCTTCCTTGTGGAGTCAATCACACAGTGTCTGTTTTAATGAGCCCAGTGCCTGTTGCAGGGAATGATGCCAAGAGTAATGATCTTTAGCTGTTTCTGTAGGAGAGCAGCTTAGCAGGCCGTATGTCAGATTTCCCAGTGAGTGATTGTTTTGAGTTGTTTTTACACCGTAGTTTCTATTCATGAGATATTAAAGAAAATAAAAGCATCTGGTTAATCAAATTCCAGATTTCACCATGTTATGATATATATCAGTCCTGTTCTGTGACTTCCCTTGAAACAGGTTGTCAGGTCAGTGCAGGCAATTTCTATCTGTAGGTGAATCACACATCTCATACGTTGAATTTTAAAGAGGAGCTAAGAAATGACGATTTTAAATTTGACAAGACCTGAGCTCAGCTCCTGACGCCAAAAAAGTTTGCACCACCCTTCTACCACACATTTCAAGAGACAAAAGGCATCAGGAGAGGAGAGGCTTGACCAAAGGTAGAGCATTTTCTCCTTGCAAGGTACTTGAGGGAGCCCTTGAAGTGGAGCACCCCACAAATCGTGGGAGCTGCTGGGCAGAGCAGCTCAGTTGTGTGCTCAGCTCAGGGCACTGGGCACTGCTATTGCTGTGGTTTGTGCATTGATAGAGGACTCTTGACAATAATATCAGAAGGCTAAATGTGATTTATTAACATGACTCCATAATTCAAAGGATTTGGGCTATTATCTGCCCAGTTTGGAGTAACTGAAGCTCTTGCTTCCCGCTCTGTTCAAGGAATGCCAGAATAGCTTACACAATCAGAGATAACAACTTTTCGCCTCATAGGTTGAAAGAAAGAAAACTTTTATCTCTCATATTAGGAGACAGGTAGAGAAATCTAAATGTCTTTGAAACACAACTCCAAGATTTGTTTATAGAAACTCGTACAGAGTAAAAGACAGTAAAAAGATGCTTTCCCGTGGGAAGAATTTTCTGCAGGCCTGCATGCAGAGAAACTTTTAATATGTTCATGCAACACACTGGTGTGTCTGATACAAGAGCAGAAGCATTTCCTCATCCAGACAACTCTCACCTGATTAATTTTCAGATTTTATACTTTTTCTTTCTAAGAATGTAGTAAATTAGATCTTAGGCAGAATGTTAACTGCCTCCTTAGCTATGTTAATGTGTTAATGGTTACACCATGTTTAAATACGAAAATTTACACTCATGTTTGGCTTAAAATGACAATTTAAAAGCAGGAAGAAGGTGTGGTACGTGGCAATTGTACTGGCAATTGTGGTTTATTAATAGAATATTGGAAAAAGTAGCTCATGTTCCAACTGATTTTTTTTACTGTACTCACATTTGAATGCTACAATAAAAACTTTCCAGGTCTTAGGGTTTTGACTTTGTGTCAAGAAGAGTGGCAGATATGATCTCCAGATTAAATGCAGCCTACCTAAGGTATGATAAGGCCATATCAGTGGTTTCACTTTAGAATCTGCGAGTTTTTAAATCTAGATAACTGTTTCCCTGCAGAAAAAGGAATCTGGTCTCTCAGCTGATAACCCAAAAACTGATAGGTTTTTTTTTGTTTGGATTTTTTTGGGCAGGGGTTGCCTTCAAGCAATCTTGATACATCTCTGGAACACCCACAGATGTTCAGAAGCAACCAGCCAAATTAGTTCTTTGATGTTTTAGTTGTGTTTTCTCTCAAATGTGATTCATGACCCGAGTTCATGACACAGAGGACACAGATCTCTGAGTCTTTGGATGGCGAATTTTTTTGAAATATTTTGGAAATAGAATTATATGTGTTTATTTTTTTTAATGTCTTCCAAAATATGTGCAAGATAGGATATTTATTTTAGCACCTAGGTGTGGATCCAACTGCTTTAGAGTATTTTAACCAGCTTTTTGTTTATAAGTTTCTAGCCATGCAGTATTAATTAACCTGTCTTACCCTTTTATCCAACCTCTTCTGCCATTTCTCTCTAGACATACAAGCTATGATCTTACCTACAGCAGGAGAAGTCAAAGCTCCCAGAAAATTATCAAGACAATCATTTGAATCTCTGGATTTCTTGTTCTGTCTGTACATTAAAAACCCCAGAGATTACTGAGCCCTGTTTCTGACCCTGGTACACAGAGTTGGTGTCTTGCTCCAACCCAGTTGTGAGGGCAGAAGAAACTGCAAACTGTGGCTTGGATTGTTTGCAGACTGATGCAAAAAATGGCACAGTGGTGACCTGTTGACTGTGCTCTGTCACAGCTCCTGTGTGGCTGGCTCAGACCTCTTCAAAAGAAAGGTTTTATCAGAATAATCTATTGCAGACTCATTCTTTCCCCAGTTCATCAAATTCTTGAGTTATTACAAAACCTAAGCCAGGGGAATATTAGGTTTTTCTGCTTTTGTTTGTATAAACACTTGCTGCTTTAAAGGGTGTTACTCCTACGACAATGTTTTCACATTTGAGCATTAATTTCATAAATATAAAGCAATAAATGTTTACTTTATCATGTGCCTGTTTCCTTTTGAGCTTTTTAAAACCCATTTTTCTTTCTCCTGGCCTTTATCATAATTTAAAGGGCTAAAAGCTTGTTTCAGGCAAAAAAAGAAGATTCTTATCCAATCCATTGATTTCAGCCCTGTGGTCTCTGAGAACACCAATTAATATTCAGAGACTCAATGGGAATGCCCAGGAGTTGGCAATCCACTGCCTGGCAGCATAGCAGGAACAGGAAGAAGAATCTGAGGAGGAAAATCAGGCTAAAGCCAGGGAATTAAGAAATTCTAAGTACTTCTTTGCAATATATTTTCAATCTTTACAGAAGGTTCAGGACGAAGAATTTCTGTCTTTATCTGGATTTGACCTTAGTGAAAGTTAAAGCAGAGTTTTTACTTCTTTAAAAATATATGGAATAGAGTTTGTATTTCAGCCTGGAAGTCTGAACTCAAAGAAGACATGGTAAACTGTAAATATGTTAAGAAAATTTTAATGAATATAATATTTTAAGTTGAAAATTCTAAAAGGCTACAGCCTTTTCGAATAACAGCTTTTTGTTTTGTTTTGTTTTCCCTGGGATTTTGTTAAAATATTTCCTACAGTTTTATTTATCATTTTTGTTGATAAGAAACCAGTAATTGGAGTAATTTTGAGTCAAAACCATATTTATTGCTTGCATTTTTTAAATGCATCACATGCAAACCTAACAGAGTTAGCTGGTGTGAGATTCTTCCCTCCCTTCACAAAAAATAATAAAGCATTCCAGAAGCCTTTTTGTTAGAAGAGAATTGGGCCAAATTCAATTTAAGACACTCTTAAAAATTGCTGACAGTGTTTCTTCAGGATTTACTGAGGATACTAAGATTCAGGGTAGAGTTTTACTGCCTTTTCTTGGTAGGGGTCTTAAAATGTTCTAAGTTCCATTAAACACCCAAACTTTTGCTTTTGGTACTGAAATGAACAGAGAATGGATTTCAACCAGCTTTGATTTGCTTGTTTTAAAGCGTAAATAAGAAGCAGGAACAGTTGAACAGAAAAGCATAGCTGGGATTGTAAATGTCATTTAAATAGTTTTTTTTTTTGACTAAACAGCCACAGGCTGTATTAATTAAATAAGTATAGTATCCTCCCTTTTGCAGATTGGAAAAACAGGCCTGGAGATTAATGAGTTGGTCAGGATTACACCCACATATTAAGCCACAATTAGAACTGGAGCAACTCATGGCAGCCTTCTAAAAAGTTTGGGGAGTCACTCAGTACCTCCACTTGGTTTTCCATATCAGTTGCCCAAAACATTTTACTTTCACAAGGAAATTGTGAGGCTTAGGGCATATTTTGAAAATAAGCTTTTTAGGGGCTTGATTCTTATTGCTGTGGTCCGTGCGTTGACAAAGGACTCTTGACAATAATTTTAGAAGGCTAAATATTATTTATTAACATGACTTTATAATTTAAAGAATTTGGGCTATTATCTGCCCAGCCCGGAGCATCTGAAGCTGCTGCTCCAAGCTCCATCCAAAGAATTTTAGAATAACTTACACCATCAGAGATAACAACTTTTCACCTCATAGGTTGAAAGAAAGAAAACTCTCACCTCCTATATCAAGAAACAAGCAGAGAAATCTAAATGTTTTTGAAACACAACTCAGGAATTTTTTTACAGAAACTTGTACAGAATAAAAGACAGTAAAGAAATGCTTTCCCATGAAAAACATTTTCTGCAAGCTTGCATACAGAGAAACTTATAATATGTTCATACACCAGATTCTCTTTTCAGTTAGTGCTGATAACTCTAGTAGGAGTTTAACAGTCCATGGTGAGAGGATGGATTTCCAGATTGACAGGCTACAATAGAACAGTGGGGCAGTGACTTGGTTTTTTTGGTGTTTCATCTTGTAAATATATAAATATTATAATATATATATTAATATATATATTAATATATATTATATAATATATAAATATTTGGTGTTTCATCTTGTAAATATAATAATAGACCTTATTCTGGAGTTTTTACTTAATTCTTACCCAGTCAAAATTCAGTGTTGGTTTCATGCTTGTTCCATCAGGGCTGTGCAGTGAGGCCTGCAAGCTCTCAGGGTTAATTAAACACATGACATAGGTTGTTCTTCCCCTCAGCATTACATCTTTCTGTCCAGGGTTTTAAGATTAAGATGCTTTCAAAGCCATGAGTGGCTGTAGACAGGAAAAAGGGAAGGAGCAATAAATCTTTCATGTTTGATGCTAAGCTACGATTTCTCCGTTGTCTATTAATTAAGCAATTTATTAATACTGCTTCGGTATATACTAATGTTAGACAAAAATTAGTTTAGTTGCTAGAGAAAAAGCTGCTATTTAAAAACTGGAGCAAAAGCAGACTAATTCTGAGGATTATGAGTATATCAAGCAGCAGGTGTGCCTGGAGTGTTGTAAATGGGAAAGGTGGGAGGATTCTCTCTTGTTATTAGTACATGTAGAAAGACAGGAAGTACTTAGAGAAGGTTTCCCTCTTGTTCTGAGTTCCAGGAAAGTTATTCAGCCAAACACATGAATCACAAAGCACACTAGAAGGGAGTTTCTGTGTGGCATGAAAATAACAATCTTGGAGCCTGAGAAGTGAAACAGTTTGATGCTTTTGTTCCACTGCAGATTTTTCATGGAAAATAGCAACCCCACGAATATCTGACAATGAAATGTCTCAGTGCATGAAATGTGAAGTTTATATAAGAGAGAGTGTCTTACTCATCAGCTGCTCTATTTTAAGCCCTGCTCAGCATGAGGACTTTCATTTTGTGATCTCTTTGGATGGCAGCTGGTACATTAGAGTTTTAGGTTAGCTGACATCTTTACAATCTAAAGGATACTTAACATAATCCTGTAAAACCTATTCTCACATTTGTGCTCAGTCACTCATATTTCATCTTAGTGTCTTGTCTTTCCCTGTGGACATTTTCTGTCTATTTCATGTTAAAAAATGGTCAATGTATCAACAGCATTAAAGGGATGTTGTGTGGTGAAGTGATCAAAAAAAGTATATACAGCATATGTCATAAAATGGATGTGCAATTTTGATGACTGCAAAAGGCAATGAAAAGGAATCCATAGTAACATATGTTGGGGATAAATTCCAGCAACTAGCACAAATAACAGAAAAGATGGTATGTATTAATAATTATATACAAAGATGAGCTACATGCATGATTTAGATTCCCTTGGAAATATTTACATCATGGAAGGATGAAGTGAATGCCAAGTTTCAACCTAATTCCAAAATCCAACAATTATCAAATAGTTTGCTTCTTGCCATAAAGTCCTAGGACTTCATCTATCTGTTCATGAAAAAAGAAAAGTCTTTCCCATCTTTGTGGATTTTAAATCCCAGTCAGCTCTAAACAAATGACAAAACAGTCCTGAGAGAAGCTAAAGTTACCTGTTCCTGGAGATGCTTGGGAAAAAGACTGATGAGGAGAAAAGACAAAATAAGGCACTGTTGAGGGGTGGCAGGCACTGGACCCTCGAGCACAGCATGCAGTGGAGTTCCCTTGTGATGTTTTTCCCTGAATCCCACACCTTTATCACCTTCCCTTGGTCCCACCAGCCCCTGGACCCTGATGCCATCACCCGACCTGCATGCCCAGGAGCTGTGTTCTGGGGGATGCGAACTGGAAACAGAAGCTGGGGGGTCTCAGGATGTCCCACTGATGACTTCAGGTGCTGGAAGGGTGGTTTGACTCTTCTCAGCAGCAAAACTTGCCTAGGGAAGGTGGAAAGCTACTTTTCTGTGCACATTTTGTTTCCCACGTGAGTGGCCTGGCATCCGTAATTTTTCGTGTGTTTAGCCAGCTAAAGATTTCAATTGCTTGTTGAAATCTTAAGCACCAATGTCACACTAAACGTATTCTCACCCAGACTGCTGCTACAGTAACTTGGGTTTGAAGGGAGGGATTTAATGAAGGAAAACAAAGGGTCTTAACCTCCCCTGTTTCCCCACGAGTGGTGGCCAGGAGGTTCTGCACCGTGTGAGTCCTTCAGCTCCGCTTTCCTGCTGGACTTGCATCCACCCTGCAGTTGCCCAAACAATTTGAACTTGAAGTAAAACTCCAAAGCTCCCTCCCACATCTGATACAGGCCTCACCCTCTCCACACCCACCCCATGGCTTCATGAATCTGCTTATTAATTACGTGCACGTCACTGGGCGTGGCATAAATTTGAACTATTCTTGCACTTCTTTGATATCAATGTGATGTTTGTATTTCCATGTGTGACCACAAAAATGAAAATTAGGGCCTTTATAGAATGATTTTGACTCATATAATGTATTATTCTATGCTTTGTGAGCAATTATTTTTTCTTTTTACTTCTGAAAAAAGTCCCAGTAGTTCTCAGTGTGATGAGCAAAAAGACAATCATCAAAGTGACCTGTCACACTGTTTATCTTACACATGACACAGACTTATCCCCTCACCATGAACATGTGTTTGGAGACAAGCAGGGCATGGAAGGACTAGTCTGGACCGTAGTCATACTGTTCTTAAGTCAGTCCTGATGTTTCTTGAAAGTGTGACCATGGAGTCAGAGGAGTGGAGGGAGTATGACTAAAACATTCCTTGCTACCAGATAAATGAGGGGCTGCCCCAGGAGCCCAGGGCAGGGCAGGTGGTACAATCTAAGCAGATGGTTATGTCTTGCTCTGAGTGCTACAGATTTCTCTAGGATATGTTAATCAGAACATTTTAATGACCAAAACAATGCATTTTTTTAAATAAGAAAGGTCGGTGGGCAGTCACACTTCTTGTTCAGTATTACTTCAATGATTTTCACATAATGCCAGTGAAATTTAAGATACTCTGTGTATGTGTTGTGTGAACATATTATAAGTTTCCCTGCATGCAGGCCTGCAGAAAAAATTCTTCCCATGGGAAAGCATCTTTTTACTGTATTTTTACTCGTAAAAGTTTCTGTAAACAAATCTCTAAGCTCTATTTCAAAGACAAAAAATTTCTCTACCCTGTCTCCTAATAATAAAAGATAAGAGTTTTTCTTCCTTTCAAGCTATGAAGTAAAAAGTTGTTATCTCTAATTATGTAAGCTATTCTAACATTCCTTAAACAAAACTTAAAACAACAACCTCAATACTCTAAACTAAACAGATAATAACCCAATTTCTTTGAATTATAAAGTCATATAATTAATAATACTTAAAACATATTTAACCTTCTATTATTAATATCAAAAATCCTTTATCAACACACGGACCACAACAATATGTATGCACTTAGCATGGTTATTTCCCTGTCCATTTCTTTGCTTCCTTGGATNAGCTTGCATACAGAGAAACTTATAATATGTTCATACACCAGATTCTCTTTTCAGTTAGTGCTGATAACTCTAGTAGGAGTTTAACAGTCCATGGTGAGAGGATGGATTTCCAGATTGACAGGCTACAATAGAACAGTGGGGCAGTGACTTGGTTTTTTTGGTGTTTCATCTTGTAAATATATAAATATTATAATATATATATTAATATATATATTAATATATATTATATAATATATAAATATTTGGTGTTTCATCTTGTAAATATAATAATAGACCTTATTCTGGAGTTTTTACTTAATTCTTACCCAGTCAAAATTCAGTGTTGGTTTCATGCTTGTTCCATCAGGGCTGTGCAGTGAGGCCTGCAAGCTCTCAGGGTTAATTAAACACATGACATAGGTTGTTCTTCCCCTCAGCATTACATCTTTCTGTCCAGGGTTTTAAGATTAAGATGCTTTCAAAGCCATGAGTGGCTGTAGACAGGAAAAAGGGAAGGAGCAATAAATCTTTCATGTTTGATGCTAAGCTACGATTTCTCCGTTGTCTATTAATTAAGCAATTTATTAATACTGCTTCGGTATATACTAATGTTAGACAAAAATTAGTTTAGTTGCTAGAGAAAAAGCTGCTATTTAAAAACTGGAGCAAAAGCAGACTAATTCTGAGGATTATGAGTATATCAAGCAGCAGGTGTGCCTGGAGTGTTGTAAATGGGAAAGGTGGGAGGATTCTCTCTTGTTATTAGTACATGTAGAAAGACAGGAAGTACTTAGAGAAGGTTTCCCTCTTGTTCTGAGTTCCAGGAAAGTTATTCAGCCAAACACATGAATCACAAAGCACACTAGAAGGGAGTTTCTGTGTGGCATGAAAATAACAATCTTGGAGCCTGAGAAGTGAAACAGTTTGATGCTTTTGTTCCACTGCAGATTTTTCATGGAAAATAGCAACCCCACGAATATCTGACAATGAAATGTCTCAGTGCATGAAATGTGAAGTTTATATAAGAGAGAGTGTCTTACTCATCAGCTGCTCTATTTTAAGCCCTGCTCAGCATGAGGACTTTCATTTTGTGATCTCTTTGGATGGCAGCTGGTACATTAGAGTTTTACGTTAGCTGACATCTTTACAATCTAAAGGATACTTAACATAATCCTGTAAAACCTATTCTCACATTTGTGCTCAGTCACTCATATTTCATCTTAGTGTCTTGTCTTTCCCTGTGGACATTTTCTGTCTATTTCATGTTAAAAAATGGTCAATGTATCAACAGCATTAAAGGGATGTTGTGTGGTGAAGTGATCAAAAAAAGTATATACAGCATATGTCATAAAATGGATGTGCAATTTTGATGACTGCAAAAGGCAATGAAAAGGAATCCATAGTAACATATGTTGGGGATAAATTCCAGCAACTAGCACAAATAACAGAAAAGATGGTATGTATTAATAATTATATACAAAGATGAGCTACATGCATGATTTAGATTCCCTTGGAAATATTTACATCATGGAAGGATGAAGTGAATGCCAAGTTTCAACCTAATTCCAAAATCCAACAATTATCAAATAGTTTGCTTCTTGCCATAAAGTCCTAGGACTTCATCTATCTGTTCATGAAAAAAGAAAAGTCTTTCCCATCTTTGTGGATTTTAAATCCCAGTCAGCTCTAAACAAATGACAAAACAGTCCTGAGAGAAGCTAAAGTTACCTGTTCCTGGAGATGCTTGGGAAAAAGACTGATGAGGAGAAAAGACAAAATAAGGCACTGTTGAGGGGTGGCAGGCACTGGACCCTCGAGCACAGCATGCAGTGGAGTTCCCTTGTGATGTTTTTCCCTGAATCCCACACCTTTATCACCTTCCCTTGGTCCCACCAGCCCCTGGACCCTGATGCCATCACCCGACCTGCATGCCCAGGAGCTGTGTTCTGGGGGATGCGAACTGGAAACAGAAGCTGGGGGGTCTCAGGATGTCCCACTGATGACTTCAGGTGCTGGAAGGGTGGTTTGACTCTTCTCAGCAGCAAAACTTGCCTAGGGAAGGTGGAAAGCTACTTTTCTGTGCACATTTTGTTTCCCACGTGAGTGGCCTGGCATCCGTAATTTTTCGTGTGTTTAGCCAGCTAAAGATTTCAATTGCTTGTTGAAATCTTAAGCACCAATGTCACACTAAACGTATTCTCACCCAGACTGCTGCTACAGTAACTTGGGTTTGAAGGGAGGGATTTAATGAAGGAAAACAAAGGGTCTTAACCTCCCCTGTTTCCCCACGAGTGGTGGCCAGGAGGTTCTGCACCGTGTGAGTCCTTCAGCTCCGCTTTCCTGCTGGACTTGCATCCACCCTGCAGTTGCCCAAACAATTTGAACTTGAAGTAAAACTCCAAAGCTCCCTCCCACATCTGATACAGGCCTCACCCTCTCCACACCCACCCCATGGCTTCATGAATCTGCTTATTAATTACGTGCACGTCACTGGGCGTGGCATAAATTTGAACTATTCTTGCACTTCTTTGATATCAATGTGATGTTTGTATTTCCATGTGTGACCACAAAAATGAAAATTAGGGCCTTTATAGAATGATTTTGACTCATATAATGTATTATTCTATGCTTTGTGAGCAATTATTTTTTCTTTTTACTTCTGAAAAAAGTCCCAGTAGTTCTCAGTGTGATGAGCAAAAAGACAATCATCAAAGTGACCTGTCACACTGTTTATCTTACACATGACACAGACTTATCCCCTCACCATGAACATGTGTTTGGAGACAAGCAGGGCATGGAAGGACTAGTCTGGACCGTAGTCATACTGTTCTTAAGTCAGTCCTGATGTTTCTTGAAAGTGTGACCATGGAGTCAGAGGAGTGGAGGGAGTATGACTAAAACATTCCTTGCTACCAGATAAATGAGGGGCTGCCCCAGGAGCCCAGGGCAGGGCAGGTGGTACAATCTAAGCAGATGGTTATGTCTTGCTCTGAGTGCTACAGATTTCTCTAGGATATGTTAATCAGAACATTTTAATGACCAAAACAATGCATTTTTTTAAATAAGAAAGGTCGGTGGGCAGTCACACTTCTTGTTCAGTATTACTTCAATGATTTTCACATAATGCCAGTGAAATTTAAGATACTCTGTGTATGTGTTGTGTGAACATATTATAAGTTTCCCTGCATGCAGGCCTGCAGAAAAAATTCTTCCCATGGGAAAGCATCTTTTTACTGTATTTTTACTCGTAAAAGTTTCTGTAAACAAATCTCTAAGCTCTATTTCAAAGACAAAAAATTTCTCTACCCTGTCTCCTAATAATAAAAGATAAGAGTTTTTCTTCCTTTCAAGCTATGAAGTAAAAAGTTGTTATCTCTAATTATGTAAGCTATTCTAACATTCCTTAAACAAAACTTAAAACAACAACCTCAATACTCTAAACTAAACAGATAATAACCCAATTTCTTTGAATTATAAAGTCATATAATTAATAATACTTAAAACATATTTAACCTTCTATTATTAATATCAAAAATCCTTTATCAACACACGGACCACAACAATATGTATGCACTTAGCATGGTTATTTCCCTGTCCATTTCTTTGCTTCCTTGGATGTGCTTCCAGGAAGTTGTGTATTTAGAAGCTTTATGAACCAATGTTTGAAACAGAGATTGAGAAGCGATGCATGAGATTACAGGGGAGTCCTAACAACTTAATGACAGACAAGTAACCATTTTTGCCTCTTACTTGTCTCTGCTTTTAAACTAGCTCAGAGCACTCCGTGCTTTAAAAAAAACCCTTTAAAGGCATTTCCCTTCATTTCCTGTGAGAAGCCATCGAAATGCCATATGCTTTTAAGCAATTAAAAGGCTTTGTGACTTTGTTTTTTATGGTGTTAATGCAGGTGGTACAGATTCAATCGGCTTTCGTGTGTAGAAAATTCATCATATATCTATTTTCTGGCTCCCAGCACCTCTGTGAGTCTGATGTTGGGCTCTGAGTAGCTCTTCATATTTCCATGGTTACAAGTAGTCACAAGGGTTCTGTTAACCCCCAAAAACAGAGTGATTATGTCTCTATTTTTGTCATAAGAAGCATAAAATGAACAAATTAAACTATAGATATGAAAAAGATTGTTTAAAACACTTCAATAAAAACTTTTAATTTTTGCTCAAGAAATGTTGTCTTTTGCCCCAATTATGGCTATGTCATACTTTTTGTAAAGATGATATTTTACCTGAAAACCTGAAGGATCTTTCTCTTTCCCTTTCAATTTTGATTGATTAACAACCCATTTTGAAGGCAGTGGGTTTAGAGCAAACAGTGTAGGTTCAGAGCTATGCTGTGATTAAATAATCAGCAGTGACCACTGACCATTACTAGGTGCACTATTGCTAATTGTTAAAGACAGAACAAGTGGAGGTAAGAAGCACTCCAACTTGCTCAAGAGCACAGATGCAGACACATCCACATCAGAATTCCAGATCTCTGGAAATTGCTGTGTTTCTTTCTAACAAAAGACTGACAGAAAGTCCCTTCTGAATTTCAGATCTCACCTCTTGTTAAAGCCTAGATTCTTCCCAGAAAATCAAGTGCAGAGAGCTGCACCTTCTGTGAGTGGGTAAGAGCTGTGAGAGACCCTTAACAGGAGAAGGCAGCTGGAAGGAGCAGTGTTTTTTCTGAGAGGCTTTGCCAGACTGAAGCAGTAGCAGGTTTTTTTCTGTGGAATAGACTCAGGTAGCTGTGATTTGTTATGGTATCCTGTGATGAAGAGCTCAAAATCAAAGGGAGGTTTCTGGATCTTCCCTGGACAGAACAGGTAGTGAGCTGCTGAGGGCAGAGAAGTGAGAGGGAGTAACAAAAGAAAGCTGGAGAAAAGTCTCTAATAGGAAGAGAATATCTTGTCTGCTGAAAAGGTTTTGTGCAGTGATAGAAGCATTGACTGGAACTGGAGAAAGGGTGAAAGAAAGCTCTGCCAGGGAGAGAGACTGAGTCTCTGTCACCACCCATACAGAATTATTGCTTCTATGCAGACAGCAAAATAACCTTCCTAATTGAAAAGGAGAAAATGCCTCCTTTTCCTTTCTTTTTGGCAAGTTTCTTTTTAGCTGGAGGTACTGCATTTGCCAAGTCTCCATGCCAGTAGAGCCATAAGCTGATTTTATGCTAAAGTAGCAGGTAACACAATAAAATAATGTTTTAATAGTACAGCTATAAGAGAAAGAAGTCTATTAATGGAAGATATGGACCAAAACCACCTATTCTATTCTATCTATTCACTTGGAAGACAGACAATAGTACAACAGAACAGTTTTTATCCTCAAAGTGAGTTATGAATGTTAATGAATGTTCAGAATCACAGTGGAGTGCATTGGCACACAGGTTATATTCAGACATAATGTGTCAGAGATGTTAAATGTTTTATTATACAATGGATCTAAACACTTCCAAGCAGAAACAGTCCGTGTATGAACTACTGGGAAATGGAACCAAAAACCCTCTGCAGTGGTGTTTGAGCTGGCTACTCCCCATTGGTATCTCACTGCTGTAGTTTTTAGGTTAGGTGGTCAGGCAATGTGTGTGTGTCTGGCATGTTTTAGGTGACAATGACCATTTCATAAACGTGTGAAACAGCAATTATGCAGAGCAAACACCAAGCTCCTGCTTCCAATCTGCCAGCCAGGCCAGCTGGGAGCCCAGGGAGCAGGGCTTGTGGATCTGAACCTGCCTGATGAGGTTGTGGCAGGATGCCACAAGTGCCACCAAGCATCTAGAAAGCAGCATGACAACACCAAGAATGGGGTTAGCTGATGAGAATTTTGCCAGCCCACCTATGACATTACCAGGTGAATCAGGTGCCAAGAGATGGCAGCTCTTGCATCTCAGGATTTTCTTTCTGCCAGGTTTAAAGTTCTTAGGAGCTTGCTTGCTCCCAAGGTGTGTTTGGGCCTTTTTCAAGTAAGGGTGACATGTTTTAAAGTTGGTGACTGCTGCTCCCTTCATCACAGAGTTTTCTCCTAGCAGTGCAGTTACAAAGAGATGAGAATGTCCTCTCACTTTTTCTGTGCCTGTATTTTTATTGAAACAGAGTAGTTTGGTTCAAACTCTTTGGGAGTGCATCTGTAAGAACAGCAGTGCAGGAAACTCAGAGTGTTCCAGGCAGTAATTGCCAAGGTAACAAAGTTAGAAAAGGAAAATATTAGGTAGATGCATAATTAGTGTGGAATTGTTCTTGAATCCTGTAAATTGACACGATAAATTCAAATTATATGTCAAACCAACTATTCTGTCTCCAGAATAAGAAAATCACCCTTTTGGAATTTCAATGGGAAATGAAGTCATTATAAACTTACTATCAGGAAACTAGAATATCCTAATATTTGGTTACAATATTCTAGTATTTTGTAACATATTGTTACATCAGTGCTTCTAAAACAATTATTGACTGCAGTAGAACTTGTGTGTAGCCTGTGAATATGTATAAATACACATTTTCCTTTCAGAGCAGTAATTTTACTATTTGCCTGGGAAAGATCCTTGACCCCTCCATATGACAAAAATTGTTTTTAAGAAAAAGTTTCCTTTCTAGACTATGCTAGCATGGTTCTGGCAAGGATAAGACAAAAACTATTTTATAGAAAAACAAAGATAGTCGTGTTAGGGATGGTCCTTTCCTGGGTTCTACAGACTTGGAGTTTTTGATTCCACCAACACTTTTGGCTAAGTCCCTCTGTGAAGAGCTGTTTACTTGTTTATAAGCCTTTTACTAGAATACCTGCATTACAAATTGGAAGAAACTTGTTCTTTTGTGCCCACAAGAACATTTGTTTTTTCTAATCTCTCTTCACTTTTCCAGCTATTATTGTTTGGAAAGCAAACTTTTTGGGGGGGTCAGATATTTATTTTATCATAAAATCTTGTTAAGGTTCTAAATTCACCTGCAACCTTTGGATCACTGTGAGAGTCCAAGGCCCAAAAATGATCCCTTTGTAAGGTTATTTTCAGGGAAGCAGGGGCAGAAAATAAAGAATTCTTTTCTTATAGGAAAAAAAATTTAAAAGTAAGAGCTTTCTTGTTATTCTGCAATGTTTTGACAAGTTTCCCTTACCACTGTTCACTCTGCACAAATGTCCTAAAAATGCCTGAAGTGCTTATCCAAGAGTCTCATGTAGTTTGTTAAAGCAGATTCTGAACTTCCAGGACTCAATTGTGCAAAACAATCTGCAGTTCTTCCCTCTCCACACACTCTGGTAATGGTGGTGAAGGTGGAAAAGCCAAAAAAGGTTTTTGGCAAATTTGCTTAGGATTTTTGACTCACGAGGAGCACTTTTATATTTGTATGTTTGTGCTTTTGGGTAGCAAGCCTAGAGTTTGTCAAATGTGGACAAGAAGTATATTAAAAAAAAGAGCATGTCAAGGCAGTATCATAGTGCTGAGATAAAAGAAAATATCAAATTAAATGAAACTTCAGATTTTTAACTCACCTAATCAGGAGATACCACTCAGATCTGAGCATGTGGTTGTCTCTCAAAACTATCTCATTATCTAAATATTTATATATAACACAGAGAAACTTAGTTTGGATTAAGAGAAAAAATATTTAGCAATTGTAGAATAAAGCATTAATTAAGATCTTTCTACAAAGAGAGCAAAAACAAATTTGCATTTTATTTTATTTTGTAAATATATTACTTAATTTCTCTTCTGTTTGGAAACAGAAACACTTGACAAGTGATAGATCAGAACCCAGAGCAGTGATTGTAAAACAGCTCAGTGCATGTAGCCTCCAGCCAATTAGCCTGTGGTCAGTCTGGCTGCTTTGTTGCTGCACAATAATTTATTTTTCTGTGTGTTTGCTGCACGTGTTGGGTGCACCAGGAGAGGGCAGAGCTACCCAGGTGTAGTCACTAACACGGGGTCTCTGCTGGGTGCTTAAAAACAAGTCTGTGAACAGATCTGCTGGCAGTTGTTATTTAATGTTCACCTAAAATCAGTTACTTGGATATTCAGAAATTATGTATTTTCTATGTAAGGGTTTCATTGCTGCTCTGCTGCTAAGGAACGTTTCTGAAGGAAAAAATTTCTGGCATTAATAGCACTGTGAGGGGAGCTCCAGCATTTAGCTGGGTTATTCAGAGTCCACTTGAAACAGAGTTATCATTTTCACTGTTGAAGGTTACTGTAAATATAATTTATTTTGCTTTTTTCTCCTTCTTTTTTTTCCTAACTATGTTCTGGTTTCTCATTTGATTATATTTTTTCCTTTCTTCAGGTTTAGAATAAAAGGTTCTAAACCAAAGTGCCTATTTTTAATATCTACTGTAAAGTATTAGCCGTATTAGCTGTAAAACAGATTAAAATCAGTGTTTCTCTTGAAAACCTGAATGAAATGAACGTGAGAATTACTTTTATTTTCTGTAGAGAACCTGATTTAAAGGCCACTCACTCAGAGTGATTTAAATCAATCCATGTACTTTGGGTGAACTGGGCTGTTGATAAAGTGTTTTTTTCAGAACAAAAGCCAGCCTTCTTCCCCAGTGGTTTGCTGCTTGAGTAAAGAGAAGGGGTGACAGTCCCAGAGTGACACCTGGGGAAGAGGACAATGAGGGGGTAAAGGACAACTGAGGTGACAGTGACCTTCACTGTGTGTTTTGATATAGTTTTTGCTTTATTATTGTAGTGTCTTTCTAGAAAAAGCTTTTCTGTGATTTTTTTTTCCCCACAGGGAATTAGGTAGAAAGAGATAATCAAAAAATCCCAATATTTATGCTGCAATAAAAATCATTCATGCTAATGATAAGTAGCTGTAATAATAATAATAAGCCTTATTATTAATAATAATAATAAACCTCATTTTATAATTAATCTACAAGTGTTGGGTTTGAGCCTTCTTTTCTTTCTTTAATAAATGGCAGGAGTGTGCTTAAGCAAGTTCTTGAGATCTATAAAGTGTAATTGGCTCAAGATACCATCAAAATGAAATGGCTAAAATGCTGTTATCATAGTCTGGAGTTAAGTAGGCAGAAGGATTTGAGGGATGTTTAAATCACTCACAGTAAAAGCAAAACCATTTTTTTGCAGGCAAAAACCCCCAGTATTATTGCAGAACTGCTGTTTTAGGAACTATAATCAATATTGATCTCTGTCTAAACTAAGAGAGGATTGTTGTTTGTTTAAAACTGTGGACCAGGAGTGCAATCTTTGACTTGAAGCACACTTTGCAGCTCCTCTGGGGCTGTCTCAGCCCAAAGCTGTCTCCTCATCAAGCTGGAAGGCAGTTTGGTCTCCCAGAATCTGTCCCCAAAGTGTTCTCAGTTCAGACCCTGTCACCTGTATGAGGAATTCTCACTGCCTTGCTGTTTTATTAGATACCATCTAATAATTTGGAGTTAGAGGAGTGCCATAATTCCCATGTATAAAATTATTGCTGGCATTGTGACTTACATCCTCCTAATATAAATTGACTTTTTATGAGTTATGCGACCTCTGTTGTTGAAATTCACATGATAAACTCATAGTTGTGTAGTATTTTTATACTTATATACCTATTTTTTAGTATTTATATGCTTATATACCTATTTTTATACTTATATACCTAATATAAATCGACTTTTTATGAGTTATGTGACCTCTGTTGTTGAAATTCACATGATAAACTCATATAGTTGTGTAGCATTTTTATACCAACCCCATTACAGAACGTGTGTGGCTATGAAGCACAAACCCAGCACTTGTCTGATGTGAAACAATTTGGATATTTCATGTATTGCAGGCAAAGAATGCCCATTTTCCTGCAGAACTGTGCCTCAGGATCCAGCTGCTCATTCCAACAGTGCTTGTTATGTGGGAGACAAACCTTGAAAACCTGAACCGGGTGTGAACTGATGCAATTTGTGTTTCTGCATCTGCAAGCCAAACATTTTGAAAGGACATCCTCCCCTGGTTCTCAGCACGAGAACTTGGCAACCCAAACCTGACTATTCCTGTGCCCACATTCATTTTCACTTAACTCACTTTAACAAAAGCACCGAACTAAAGTTTAGAAGTGGTTCTAATATTAACTCTGTTCCTTGGCAATTACATCTGACAAGACTTCCAACTTCCTGTTTAACATTTTCAGGCACTTGTGCTCTGAAGGCCAAAACAGCCCTGAACTAAAATCTGTATGTAAGGATCCAGATAAACAGAGCATCTTGAGCTGATTTTTAGCTGTTTGAAATGCAAATAAACACAAGCTTTACTTGTCAGTATGAACTTGCTAGATGATTTGGATCAACAGATGAAGCCAAGGCTGTAATTGCCTAAGAATATAGTTTTGAGAATTGAATCTGATTAATTTTTTATAGTCCTATCTTCTACATACTGCTTCACTTAGTGAAAAAAACATAAGGTACAAGTTTCTCATGGCTTTTTAGTCTCCTTCAGTCTGACTAATTGTAGTAGCATACAAGTAAAGATATCCCTATGTAAATCTTTTCATTCATGACTTCTAATTCAAAATGCTCTTCTAATATTACTGGTTAGTGAATGAATGATGTTTGAAACCATGAAGAATTATGGTAGATTTATTCATTTTACTTTCACCTGTAATCTGGAATACTTTACATTACCTGTTTGGAATTTTACCATCTTATGAACTGCCTCAAGCATTTCTTCTCATGCTCTCCTTTGTCAGGTAAATTGTCATGTAAACTAATAAATGTTAGAGAAATTAATTTGCTGAGACCGTGTTTCTTTCACAATTCTCAAGATTTGTACTACAATGAATTATAAAACTCATTGGTCTCTCCACTAGGGTAAAAACTTCATTACTAGTCACTATCAATTCCCTAGCCAATTTTCAGTCACTTCTTCCAAAATAGCCTGGAAATGCTTCTTGACTGGATGGAAATTGCAGGGTTTATTCTCCAATACAGCGATCACATTGAACACTGCTTCAAACCTAATGCAGAATATATTTAGAGTGGATTTTTCTTTCTGAGTCAGTACTCTCAGGAGCTGATTCAAATAAGTGGACAATAGACAGTAGCTGGTGTTGTCTGTTGTCACATGAAAATGTCAATTATTTTCTTCTTTGGAAAGATAAGAGTGTTTCTGTAATAGGACTCTTCATTCCTGTGTCTTGAAAACAAATAGATGTCCTGTTGCTAGAGATCAATATGTTTGCCTCTCCCTGTTTATGAACTTCTAGCATGTTTAAGAATTATCAGAATTCTACAAAGTACCTACAAAGTACCTTTCTGCTACTTCTAAAAAGAATAGTTTGTTCCCCTGGAGTTCCAGGAAATATCTGTGTTACTCTGTAGCTAAACAAATAATCTGTATCTACCACATCTAGAAAAGTTTCCTCTGAGAGCTTCTTTTTTTTGGCTTATTGAGTTTTACTTGTGTTGAATTTCTTTAGCTGTGGATTAGATGTAACTTGTTATGTTGCTTCTTGAAGTGCTGCATTTTTTACATGAAGTGGGAAATTATTTTTATTTTTATTTTGTGGACAGTTCTTAGCCTTGCATTTTCAAAAGCAAGATGCCCTTTTCATCTCCCAACTCCTTAAGTGTTGCAAGGATAAAAATTTTCTAAGAGTTGAAATGGGCTCAAAAACCCTTGGGTGCTGCCCCTTCTGTCATCATTTGCTCATGACTATCTGTAATTCTGCCTGCTGAAGTATCACCTCTCACAGTTTGTGCTCAGCCACACCATCTCTCCAGTTGAGATCAGATGTTCTGATTTCCAAGCTGGCATTGTTTCCTTCTTGAGATTCTATTCATGCATTTTTGAGGGGTAAGCTGCTTAGAGGTTTGCTGGTTTAGGACAGCTCTGTTTCGTTAAGGTCAACATTTAAAGTTTTTGTAAGGATGCTGATATGTTGCATGAACATATTATAAGTTTCTCTGCATGCAGGCCTGCAGAAAAATTCTTCCCATGGGAAAGCATCTTTTTACTGTCTTTTACTCTGTACAAACCATGAAGAATTATAGTAGATTTATTCAATTTATTTTCACCTGTAATCTGGAATACTTGTACTTTTCTGTACAAGTTTCTATAAACAAATCTCTGAGCTATGTTCAAGGACACAGAGGTTTCTCTGCCTGTCTCCTGATAATAGGAGATGGGGGTTTTCTTTCTTTCAGCCTATGAGGTGAAAAGTTGTTATCTTTAATTTTGTAAGCTATTCTAGGATTCCTTGGATGGAGCTTGAGGCAGCAGCTTCAGATGCTCTGGACTGAGCAGGTAATAGCCCAAATCCTTTAAATTATAGAGTCATGTTAATAAATAATATTTAGCCTTCTGATATTATTGTCAAGTCCTTTGTTAACGCACAGACCACAACAATACTGATCCTGTGATGTTTGTTACGAAACAAAAGGAAATTATTGTGCCCAACTGGCAATGCCTTACCAGCTACAAAAAAATTATCCAAGAGGTCTTTGGAGTTGCCAGGTTAATGTGCATGGAGAAGGCAAAGCCCATGATGGAGAATTCTGTTGTTCTGCCATGGTAGAGGAAATCAGTTAATTCTGTTTCCTTTTTCATTTAGCCTCTGTTTGCACTTTCTTCCATCTTGTTGATTCCCCCTCTCTCATTGTTTGTGTGTTCACCCTCCTCTGCTCTGCAGTGTTTGTCCATTTTTGGGCAGATCCATCAGTTTCTTCTGGGCTGGAGCTTATGGATGGGATATGAACCAAAAATGGACCAATTCTGTTAAATTGCACTTTCTATCCCTTGGAAAACAAGGTGAAACTTAGGTGGGTCAATTCTATTTTGACATTCTTTCTTCTGCTGCTGCTCCATCCAGAACACTGCATGAAGCCATTAACACAATAGATAATTACAAAATGAACCTGGCAGGAGAGAAATGAGAGCTTATAGGGAGTGTAGTGCCTTATATGTGATTTTCCTGTTTTAGGGAAAAGGATTGGCAGCTTGACTAATTCCATTGTTTATTCACTGGAGAAGTAACTTACGACCCTGCAATCTGGTTAATGTGCTCAATTTAGAACTGCATGCAAATACTTGTAAATGAAATGTTGATTTCAATTTTTTAAAGCCATGAACTGTTGTTCTTTTTGTAAGCAACAGACAGATGCTAAATCTTTTTTGTTTTAATCTAGTTGTTTCTGTGATTAATATTTATGTTAGCTGTTTACCAGCAGTATGTTTTATTTTGGCCTCTGCCCACCTGAATACTGGGGAGTTACTTTTGTACTCAAGCACTGAGTAGAAATGCTGAAATCTATCTGGAATTGGTACTGGAGCATTGCATATTAATTTCTCCACTGCTGAATAATTTTACACTGTCTTTACTGGGAAAAAATGGTATCAGCTTCACTGTCTTGATGGTAGAGTCCATTTTCAGATTGATAAACTGAAATAAAATGTGACATTTATATTTTACACAGAGACAGCAGGTTAGAATTTAACTTCCCCTTTAAGCTGCATGAAATGCTAATGTGGAGTTGCATTAAATTGTATAGAAAGTTTCTACCTTTCAAATCTAACTTACCTTGTTAATTGTGGAGATTTTTGCTCCTAAGTCACTGAATTTGTTCTGAAAATCCCATGAACCAGTATTTGAAGAATTGATAGTTTCATAAAACTGCCTTCAAGTTGATCTTGTCTGTATTTTGGGGTAACTCCTTGAGTCAGTTCTCCATCTTTGAAAGTAAAACATTCAAACTAAGGGTAAAATAATAGAACCAACCAGTTGTCATTGGATTGGGGATGGCCAAACCTTAGAAATAGTTATGCAATATTTTTTTAGTTAATTAGATAATTCCCTATGAATCTTACAGTTCATATTTACTGTCATATTGAAGCCCATTTTAAAAGGCTATGAATAAAATAAAAACTGAAACTTAATTATATGGTATGTACACTATTTAATATATAAACCATTTATCCTATAAACAGTAAACAGCTTTTCTCAGTTTGATATTTTTTTAAAGATAAATAATTCCATTACTTTTTTATAATTAAATTTTCATCTGGATTCTGTAGCATTTTTCTACCAAGTGTTATGTACTTTAAAAAAAGCCAAATGTAATAATTACTGTAAGTATGGATTGTTTATTTTATGGATGCTAGATTCCAAACTGCTGAAGATGTTCCCTTGTCTCTGTTTTTCATACTTATTCAAATATGGTTTTAAAATTAATGACCTTGCTTTTGCTTTTTGATGACTTTTATATTAAAAAAATAATTGATTAAGTATTATTTACATTGTATTTTTTAAAGATTGTATCTGTGATAATCAGAATAATGTGAATTCTTTTAACTCTTTGGGTTAAAAGTTAAAACCCAAACATTCTTTGAGAATGTTCAATTTTTCCTCTTTCTGTTTTTATAGACTTGCGAGTCTCCCAGAAATGGCACCGATACATTCAAGCAACACTTTCTCTCCAATTAATTACATCCCTAATTTAAGGGCTTCTGACAATAAAGTATTTTGGACCCCTTTTCCCCACGGGCAGAAATCCGTGCTGGTTTTAGAAGTGTTAGGTTATGGGCCGTGCCAAGCAATTCCCTGGCAAACCACTAATTATGTCCACAGACAAAAGTCTGACAAAGAAATTGCTTTGAGCCACAAGTCAGAGGCTTAACCATTGTTTGTGTGGAGTTACTTTCCAGCTGGGGATTGGGATGTGCTGGAGGGAATGTGCCTGGGAATCAGAGCCCTTTGTTGGGGACACAGGCCCCAGCTTATGGAGCCATCCCTGAAATGCCCTCTTTGCTTTCATTTAACAGGATGCTGCTCACCTTTCTGCTCTGCTGAGCGCCATTTCATGACTTCACAGCCCAGGAATTAAACCTGACTGCACAAAAAGCAGCTTTAGCAGTAATTGTGGGCAGATTAAATCAGGTGCCTGTCCTGTACAGTGCATCGGAATTGTATCAGACCTGCTCCTGGCTGGACACACTTGTTCCTGGCAGGAGGAGGTGGCTGCTGGAAAATGTTGCAGTCCTCGGGAGCCTGTCCCTTATTGCCGTGGTCATTGTGTTAACAAAGGACTCTTGACAATAGTATCAGAAGGCTAAATGTGATTTATTAACATGACTCCATAATGCAAAGGATTTGGGCTATTATCTGCCCAGTCTGGAGCATCTGAAGCTGCTGCTTCCAGCTCCGTCCAAGGAATGCCAGAATAGCTTAAAAATCAGAGATAACAACTTTTCACCTCGTAGCTTGAAAGGAAGGAAACCTCCATCTCCTATTACTAGGAGACAGGCAGAGAAATTTAAATGTTCTTGAAATACAACTCAGAGATTTGTTTACAGAAACTTGTATAGAGTAAAAAACAGTAAAAGATGCTTTCTCATGAAAAAAAGTTTTCTACAAGCCTACATGCAAAAAAACTTATGATATGCAACAGTCCCTCAGTGATTCGATGAAAGTGCTGGGGATTTTGTGTGTTCAACAAGATGTCAATTCCATTGTGTTTCACAGTGAAAAAAAAATAGCTCAGTCTGCTAGTAAAGCACCAAAGTGTCATAGTGGTGGTGGCAGCTACTGCCAGTAGCTCAATTTTATGCTGTGACTTCTAAATTCCCCTTGTCATAGTGTTTGGCAGGTTGAAATTTTGATTTTATTTTTGTTCAATATTTTGAGCAATCAACAAAACTCAGATTTCTTTTTTTTTTTTAATTAGAAACATTGTGTAAAATAATCCTGGCTAGTTTAAGTTATGCCTTTTTCCTTTCACTTTTGTGCATTACATTTTTACAACTGGGGAGTATAAAGTTATAAATTTCAGGAAGAAAACATTTAAACATTACAAAATTAAAGAGCCAGTCAGTTTCTGCTGGAGTGGATTTATGTATTTCTTTCTTCTATTTTTATGTTCTCTTGACTGTTTACTGTATAACCAAATTGTGCAACTGCTCCATAAATTCTTGACTCAGAATGTGTTGCAGCCTGCTTTTTGCTTAAAAAAATTTATCTCACCACTGCCTGTCCAGCTGGTGTGGCTGATGAGTAACAGTTTGGGGCTCACCATCCCTTTTAAAATTTCATGGCCTCTAATTCCTGATTAACAACAAGCTTCATGGTTGCCAAACTTACCCCACCAATCTTTCAAAGACCAGGACACTGTCACATAAGTCAATATAGTCCTTGCACACTTTCTGTAAGAATGTTAGTTGTGAAAGTCATCTCAAAACCTGAGTGTAGGGTCACCAGCAGTAAAGAAGCAAAGAAAACAGGGATGCACCTTCACATTTCTTAATGCAGGAGAATCTGGGGAAAAGTTGATCCTAATGCATTTAGCCTCAGTCAGATTTTACAAATGACCCTGAACTGATTTTATGTTTGGGGTTTTTTAATGAAAAATGCCAAAAATATCTCCTTTCAGAAGAATGGTGTTGTCTTTAATGACATATAGCCTTTGGAGTGACTGTTTTTTAACAATAAGGTTTTCATTCTTCCAAGTTTTAACATGTTCTTATGAATCGATGGGACAACGCTGAGTCATTTAAGAGTGGGTCAAGAATTAAAGTACTGTTTTGAACTGCACAGAGTTTTATAGTCAGAAAAGAAGAAAGAACAGACTTCTGAAAATTAAATGCAGGTTGTCTTCTATAATGAATTTATTTTTTAAATAAAAGTATTAAGCTTTGTTTAGTTGCATAAAATATGAAGTTGTTTGCTGAAGGGAAAAAACACCTTTAAATTTTTTTTTTTAACTGATTGAAAAGATTTAATGCACATCATACCAGGAATGGTCTAGAGGAAGATTGTAACAAAGCACTGGAAGTTTCCATCTGCATAGTGGTGGATGTACTTTAGTCAGCAACACAGGAAGGACTTAGAGAAAGGAAAGGGAAATATGAAGAGTATATTTCTAGCAGGACTGTGGCATCATAGACTTGCTTATGCCAGGGAAATGCTTGAGGAGATATCTTGTGCCTGCAGCACCAGCTGCACAGCCTCCTTCCAGCACCTCACTTTAATTCTCAGCCTGGCTTTGCCAAAGGTGTCTGGTCAGGAAGCTGAAGCTACCAGTCCAGTGAGAACTGGATCTCAAATGTTATTACCTTAAATGCCATGGTATCAGGGCAGTATATACATGATCATACACATTATTCCACACCAGACTGTTAATTTGCTTCCTTTTTCTGCTATTGCCAGCATGGTACATTGACTCCTTTCTGCTCAGTCTCAGTCTGATTCAGCCTTTGTTTTCCATTCACGTGACCAGAACTCTCACTCAGGCCCTTATCATTTCGTGTCTTGACAGCTCCAGTCATCTCCCTTCTAGTCTCAACAAATACTGCCTTGCAACATGTGTATCTTTGAAAATATTTTTCATCTTGTAATGCTGATGTTCCATTGTTCCCTCTCTTGTGCTGTGGGATTATTTTCTTTACCTTTCTAGACCGCACCTTATTTGCTTATTTGCTTGCAATGCTGACTATGTGGCATCTTCAGTGCCAGCCTTTATTGCCCTTTTAAGTGTCTCCAGCAAGCAGCTTTGAATTTCCCCCTGTGGTATTTAATGCGTGGCATTAACTGAAAATCCCGAGTGCTGTTTCATTGTCCTCTCATTGCTCCTTAATTGGGACCTCTGAATTCTGCTGCAGTTTGACTATGTCATAACAGTGCTAACCCCAGGTAATACTTCACAAAGTGTGGGAGAATTCCTGGCTACTGCCAAACAGCACTAAATTCAACCAACACTAAACTCTAAACACTGAATAAAGCCACTAAACATGACTTTATTAAATACACTGCCGTTGTATGCCTTAAGTAAAACTTATCCATTACAGTATTGTGTTGCATGAACATATTATAAGTTTCTCTGTATGCAAGCCTGCAGAAAATTCTTCCCATGGGAAAGCTTCTTTTTACTGTCTTTTTACTCTGTATAAGTTTCTATAAACAAAATCTTTGAGTTGTGTTCAAGGACATTTGGATTTCTCTGCCCTGTCTCCTGATAATAGGAGATGGAGATTTTCTTTCTTTCAACCTATGAGGTGAGAAGTTGTTATCTCTGATTGTGTGAGCTATTCTGGCATTCCTTGCACGGAGCTGGAAGCAGCAGCTTTGGATGCTCCGGACTGGGCAGATAATAGCCCAAATCCTTTGAATTATGGAGTCATGTTAATAAATCATATTTAGCCTTCTGATATTATTGTCAAGAGTCCTTTGTTAATGAACGGACCACAGCAATAGTATTGTGTACTAAAACTCACCAGGAGAGTGCTGCAACTGAGTGTCTCATCCATATCAGTCCATCTGGTGCAATTTCCTCTGTGTCAGAGTGCTGGTTGCCATTACATTGCAGGACACTGAAAATCAGGCACAGGATGGAACAATCCTGAAGCCCTTCTGAGGATGCTGGCAGAAATCTCATCTGAGAAAGAGAATTAAGGCTATATTTTCAAGGATCTAGAAGTGTCCAATGATTAAGACAGAAATAGTATTTCCAAAGAAGTATAAGCAGCCTATATAATTTTTATGCAAATTTCACTTATTTCTAGGTCCCTCTCCTCAGTTTCTGCTTGCCTGTGAAATCCCACAGTTTTGTAAGAGGTAAAATATTTGAGTGATGAGCAAGTGGAAGGGAAACTTATCTAATTATCTACTTATGTATCACAGGGGCTTTGGGCTACTTCATTAGGTGTTCATTAGTTCATGTTACAGTTGATACCCAGTTAATCCTATTAGAATTTAGTATGTTACACAGTTTTGGAAGTGATAATGTGGGAGGCTTTTGGAAGGAATAGTTTGTAGCCCTAGATTGCTGAAGAAGATTTCTTATTATCTTCATTTCAAGCTGGGAGAAGGAAACCATGTCGTCCTAGGGATCATAAAGAGATTACATTATTACAGAAAATAGAAGTTTTTGTTAGAAACACACATACTACCACAAAATAGAAATGTATTGAAGTAAATTTCCCGAATAGGGTAAAGGAACTTCCTAGATTCTGTTTGGTTTAGTTTTTGCCCTGCTTGAGCAGGGAGATTGGACCAGATGTCCCACAGCAGTTCCTTCCAACCTTACCCATCCTGTGATTCTGTCATTCCTAAGTACATATTTATTTTTCCAACCAATGGCAGCATAATCCAAGAAATTAATTCCCAGATGCAATAAACCTAACCTTTCCCTTCCAACTTAATTTTGAAGAGGGAATTGCATTGAACTTCTCTTGAGCAATTTAGTTGAGATTTCTTTTTAATCTGGACAAAATGATCATAGGAACTGATTTTGTTTAATCACTAATATGGCAAAGCAAATTTTGCTGCATTTAATTTGCAAGTATGTAGCTACTATGTGTCAGTGATTTCTGATAACTTGTAATTGTGAAAAAGCCTAGAGAAAAATTAATTTGAAATTTAAATGTGCAGGTAAGTACCAGATGGAGAGTTAGTATGAAAAGTAGAAATTAAGAAAACCATGGCAATAAAAATGGTGGGATAAAGGCTGTCTATAAACGTTCCCACATGTTTAATCACCAACAAATGCAGTCTGTTAATAGTCTGCAAAGATTTAATTGTATTCTGAGAGTATGCAAAACTGCATTAGAAAGTGTTTGGATATAAATTTAGCATATTGAAAGAAACATTCCTGAAAGAATATTTGGCATTGAAAACAAAACTTGTAGGCAATGTGGTAACAGTAAGAAGGATGTCTTGTGAAATGGACCTTTATTAAGCTTGATCACCACAAAATAAAGATCCAATTAAGGCATTGAAAAGATAAAGAAAGACCATCTGTGAGGGAATTTGCCACAGATCTAATGATAAGCTAATTTTTCAGATAAAGTGAGTGCTGTACTTTGCAGGGGGTGGAGTAGAGAAGTTAGAAATCATTTTAGATTGCCTTTTTGCAAGGAACATGAGCAAATTGGATAAAAGCAGCAGAAACAATGCTTGTGGGTCAGTTAAACACAAGGTTATAAACACATTTTTTTTTTTCTAGATAGTGACATTTCATTGCTCCTTGTTCCTGACAGTGCCTGAAGGGATGTTGTGGGAAATGTATTTCTCTCACATTTTACCTGATTTCTAACAGACAAAACACATTTTACCTGATTTCTAACAGCCAGAAGTGACCATATGCACGAAACCATTTTGTCCCAGATATTATATTAGAGTGCATGGCATAAAGTGTTGTGTGGTGGAGCACAGGTACCTCTGGCACTGCTTAGCTGGAGACTGCTTTCCACTGAAAACCCTCTGGGTTAATTTTGCACTAGCAGAGGAAGATACAGTTTAGTTCTTTTTTTTTTTTTTT
>VXAX01000780.1:126282-153705 GCA_013399835.1 Leptocoma aspasia
TTTTGTTACAGAGAGTTTTCAGATTCTTGTAAAAATTCCTTAACCAAGAACAGCAGGTTGTGTGTGTATGACTTCAGAAAGAATTAATTAGGAACAAGGCTGAGTGGTGATTAGGGGGCTTCAGATGGCCTGGTCAAGGTCAGTATCACAGGATATTTCTCTGGCTACACAAATGAGGCTGCTGACAAAATCAAAGACATTTGTTTAGAACTCAGCCTAGGTTAGGTGAAGACAACAATATGGTATTGCAGTGCTTTCTTAACTGCTGAGCTTTGCCCATGCACATTGGTAAGTCATGTCAGTAACTCTTTGATTTTTAGATTAAAAGGTTCCAAAATTGCCCCATTAGTAAAGGTGTGAGATTTTCTCATCACAGAAATCTTTGATCCTGGGTCTTTTGCATGACCAGGACCAGTAACTCTCCTGAATGTTATTTAGACCTTGTCTGTGTGAAGCTGATCAGGAAAATTAAAGGTATTAGGACTATGTGTGCCATTGAAGAATTTTAAATCCCACCTCTTGCCTTATATCTCCTTCTCTTCAGTGAGCTTTACTAAAGAACTTTAACTGCTTTAGCTTGCATTAAAATTATGTATTTCTGGAGCAAAGAGCTTGCTGTGTGGCTCTATATTCTGTAATCAAGATAAAAGGACTTCAAAATCACAAGTAGAAGAACCCTGCTATGGGATAAAGGATGATAAGTTATATTCTACTAAGAACTTATATTTAATAATAAACATTGAGATATTTAATCTCTGTATATAAAATCTTTCTGATCAAATCATTCTAATTTTAATAATGTTAAGCCTACATGCATCACATTTTTTTTTAACTTTTGTAGTTAAAGGTGGCTCTAAATATGTCCCAGCCTTTGTAATTGACTTTTTTATTTTATCTAAGCTTTTCAGGTGTAGTTGAATATGTTTTCTATGCTAGTCAAAACTGTAGGTGCCACCTGCCACTGCAGGACTCATAACTACTCCAGTATTTGCTCATCAAGTGAAAAAATTTAGTATTACTGTAAAGTAAGCTGCTTAAATACTTTGTTTCATCCATCTGCTCTTTTTTTTTTCTTTTCTTTTCAAAATACAGGCACATCCAGATCACGACTACTTTTGATCCTGTCAGCTACTGGACCACATTTAACAGAGAGAGAGAGGTATGTTCATGAATAATTCCTGACCCTTGATTTCTTTGCCCAAAGTCTATCTCTTTGTTTTAGTATGTTATGTTTTGCTTTCCTGTTAACTTCTTGATGTCATGGGAGTATCTTTAGGACAACCTATTGCTGAGTGTCTCTGCTCAAGCTGGTGAAATCAAGAGGCAGTGCAGGACCCATTTATTCAGATAAAGCTTGTAGAACCTGTCTCTGAAACTTCCCCCCCTGCCCCCCCCAAAAAAAGTTTTGCTTGCAGCTGTTTTTAGGTGTAATACCTCGGTTCTGACCTTTGTGAGGAAATAATGAATGGTAGACAGTTACAGGTCAAATGCCAACCATATTTGTTGCCTTTTGCAATAGTGCTTAAGTAAATTAAGTTTGTGAGTGCCCTAAAACAATACTTAATCCAGAGGTGGCTGGAGACAGAAATTGCACCATCTTTCATAGCAATTTGGGTTGTAGTTGGCCAATCTGTGAGCCACAGTAGTCAAACTGAGTCCAAACAAACAAAACAAACAAAACAAACAAAAAGTGTTGTTGTGGATTGGGTTAATGTCACCAAGGGCAGAGGCTGGGCCTGAAGTGTGCATGTATCTGTTATTTATCTTTTAAATGTTTCCTGTATAAAATCTGCCCCAGTGTGTTCTCCTATTTTCTGCCTTTTCCAGTCCTCAGTGATGATAACATCCATGCAGCCCTTAAATCACACTATGCAATACACACATTATTTGTTCTGTTCTTAGCAAACCTGATTGATTTTTACCAACCTATTGACCTCTCACTACCAAAGCACTCACACCACTCTGTAATATAAAAACAGTGGACACCTTGCTGGTCTTTAATTAGTGTCAGTATTGGATCTATGTAAAATCAAACCTGCAAAAATAGCCCTTATTTTGGGCTGTGCCCACATAGTTTTGATAGTCAAATAAATGCTTCTTTTTTAAGGAACAATTGCCTCAGACACAACAAATGAGATCTATTTTCCCGTTTCAATGTGACTCCTTAGTCTTTGAAGAGAAAATGGAAGGATTGCTTTGCTGATAAATGATCCTATCAAAAGACAACTCAAAATACAGGAATTACAGTTCTGCTCTAGTAGAAGCTGGTATGAGGTCTGGTTTGTTTTATTATAGAAGCCACTGAGGCTTTTTGTACTGGTCTCCAAGATGCCTAACTCAAAATTTGCTGTCAGTAAGCCTGCTGGCATTTTACAAACAAAGATGATCCCTACCAATTTCAGATAATGCGCTTAAATCTATAGTCCCAAAGAAAGACTTGTTTTTTAATAGTAGTAATCCTTTAATTGACTGGGTGTGGAAACACCACAGGGCCTCTTCTGGGTTCCCTGGTGAGAGGCTTTCTGTATAATCTGCTTTATTTTTTTTTTTTTTTTAAAGCCCTGTTATAAAGCTCAGTAAGTTTTTTAATATATTCTTTGAGTATTGGTAAAGATACTGCTCTCAACACATGTAATGATATAAATGCATTTTATGCAGTGGATATTAAGAGTAGGTATTGGACAAAATAGGAGTTAAACAGAAGCCAGCAGAAAATTTTGTCCATTGGGAGAAAAAGTGTTTTAGAATTATATATAAAGAAATAGAATTGTTTTGGAAAGGGGAATAGAAGATTAAGGGTATAAATGTATTCATTTCTATCAACATCTGTCACCTAAGAAGGAGTTGAGGAAAGTGTAAAGCTCCAAAGATTTTGTGTCTTTTAGCCCCAGTAGCTTTTCCCTTTATTGGGCTCCAAGGCAATTCCAAGTGTCTTGCAAACAAGTGTGACGGTGACATATTTGTAATGTTAAATTTTTACTAATGATGCTGTTTGCTATCCTGCCTTTCTGAGCACCTGAGAGCTGAATTAGACTATCAGTAACCAGCAGCATTTTTTGACACACAACAGGTTGAACCAACAGAATAATAAAATTATCCTGGCTATCAGGAGCTGGAAACATTACATTAACTTAGGAAATCTTATGCCATACCTGCCAAATGTGTGATCATATAACAGCACATAAAAGTGCATTGAATTGTACCTTATTTAGAATAAAGTACATTAATACCTTCCTTGAAACTTTTTCTTGCAATGTAAGGTATTTACAGTTAATGAAAGAGTTGTTTCTTCATACTCCTGCCATTTTAAAGCTAATTTCACTTAATAATAGTTAATTTCAACTGGAACTTCTATAGCAAGTCTGTAATAGGAGGGGGTGGATCTTTTAGTTTAAAACTGAAAAGAAGTACTTTAAACACAGAAATGATTCTTGGTAAAATACAGCAAACATTTAAGAAAAGCTACAATCAAAATTTTAATTTTGGTTATTTTTTATAACTAAATTTCTGCATTTTTTAAGACACCTTAAGGAAAAATGTTGGTATCTCTTTCTTTCTGTCGATATTTTGAAATAGATTTTAAATAAATAAAATATGGTAATTTCTCCCAATGTAAATCAAGATAGACTACATATATTCAAAAGCATCAAACTTTTGATGCATTTTACCTCTTCTCTCTTTATTGATATTTACTCAGGCATGTTTTTTTCTTGGCCTCACAATTCTGGATATAAATTTATTTTTTATTATTAGTTTTTTCATTTGTCCTGTTATGAAGGTTTTTCATTAAATCCCTAAAATACCTTTTAACAACTGTAATCTTTAACAGTAAGAAAAATTTTAAACTTACTTTCCTTCTTTACTGTTATTTTATGTTCTTTTTGTCAAATGCATATGTAATTTTGCTTTTGTACTTTTTCTGGAAGTAGAGATTAATTCACTGTTTACCAAACAATATCTATTAAAGTTACTTCTGCCAAGGTGAGGAATTTGAAGAGAAATGAGAATATAATTTGATCCGTTTCTAATTATGCAGGAAGAGATATCCTGGTCTTCAACATTGTTGTAAACAAAATGGCAAATATGCAAATATCAAATGAGCATGTATTATTTGGTAATTTAGGTAAAAGCCCGTGCAAAATGCACACAGGCATAGAAAAGAAAAGCCCAAGTTATGTTCTACCATAAGCTATAAGGAAAAAAATTAATTTTGATGTAGTCAGTAGCCACTCCCCTTCTGTATAATGATATCAGAAGTCTAAGTGAAAAGGAACTACTACTTTGAATGCTTTTCATTCCTATTGACTAATTTGGGGGAAATCCCTTATGAATTGGCATTTTAATTAAATTTTAAAGGTAAATCTTTCTAATAGAAGCATAGTTGATTTAATATAGATATATATCTTGTGCATGTATTCTCAGATTAATCATAAATTTGTTTTCTGAAAGTTGGAATTATACATGTTGAAACACAAACTTTTTGCATGCCAGAAAGGTGAATTTTTGAACTGTGCTGTTGTTTGTAGCTGTAGAGAAGCACAGAAACTATGCAGACACATGCCTGTTTATGAATGTGCACATTGCTTGGAGGAAATGCCTCAATTTGTATTAATTTGAAATTGTTTGTGAAACATGCCTGCAATTGGTACTGTTGTCCTACCCTTAAGTGCTTAATTATGGTAATCTTTTATGATTCAATACTGGAACCTGCAATAATTAGCAATGTTTAATCTGTCTCTATGTCCATCTGTCATATGTTCCTATCAACAGGAACATGTTCTTGCTGCTGGCTCCTCATCCTTTGCCCATCCCAAATTATTTCATTTGAAATAATCTCCCTTATTTCTTCCCCAACTAAATAATGTTTATTTGGTCTGGTCAATATGCCATACCCAACTGCCTCATTTCCTTCCTTGTTTCTCTGACCACATTGGCTTATGCTTCATCTTAAATATTGAGTTGAAAGCTGAGAAATTTGAAGCCAACATGAAATATTGTATTTGATGACAATAAGTCAGCTGCTGTTGTGCACAGGAGCAGCTGTATGTTGTGTTTTACTCCAAAAACACTTTTCAGCTCTGTGTTAGACACAGGAAAGCAAGAGAAAAAAGTTCATTTGCAGTCACACTTCCTTGAGAATGATACATCTGCTCTGGTGTTTAATAACTTCCAACTGTCATAAAGTTTACAGTATTACAGATATAAAATATCTCTAAGTATTTTCCAAGACATGAATCAATTCTCTTGTCAAGGAGATATGAATGGATTACAGGATAGGTGTTGCTGTGCATTCTTGACATTCTGGAAAAGTATGTGCAACCAGTAAAACTGCTGTGTGTAGCTCTAAATCATAAGGCAAAATTTATAATTTTGGTCATAAGTTTACATTCAGTTTGAAATACTCCAGAAGAGATAGCAAATAAAGTAGTTCCATGAACACTTGCAAAAAAAAAAAAAAAAGCCCTCAATTTGTGCCCTTGAGTGTAATTATTTTTGCAGTAGAAACAGCAGACAGCTGATATGTTGTGGCTTACTTGCGTGCATAAATTTTTTCAGTACTCCTGTGACCCATGGTCTTGTTCCTGGAGAGGTTCCCACTGAACCATTCCTTTCCACTTCCAATATGTGTGGTAGGCTAGATTCCATTTCAGGAAAGTGACTTTTTAAGAGGCCCTCTGTTAATGCAGGGTGCTGCTTTCAGATTACACTTTGCACATAAAAGCTCTTTATCTGCCAGCTCTGCAAACTTGTTCTGGTTACTTGGAGTCAAGGCTGGGCAACCTTCAGTAGTAAAGAGACATCAGACAGGATGTAGGTACCAGTCACAAAAATTGCTTCACACTGCTTGCAGACCTGGACACTAATTAACAGCTCTGTTAATGGTACATGAGACAAAGCAGCCAGATAAACAGATGAGACTAAATGCACAGAGAGCAGAAGTTTGTGGTAGGAATGCTCTACTTTCATAGAAACAATCCTCCAACTGCATTTCCATTTTAGTCTTATTAGTTTAATGAGGAATTACAATTTTTCCATTTTAAAATCTGCCTAACATAAAAGAAGTAGGAGTGGGAAAAAGCTCACAGGAGAGGACAGGATAAAGGCAGAGCAAGGTATGGATGGATTTTTGTACACACAGCATCAGTCAAAGCCATCAGGGGCCTTAAGTCTCCTGAATCCCTTTGCTCCTGCCAATTCCACTCCTTAAGTGTGTGGGCACCAGCAAGCAAGGAGACAATTTGCTGTTGAAGAAGAGGGAAAATCTGCTGGGCTTTACTCAGAGCCACATGAAAAGGAGGAGAGCCAGCTCCTTCGTGATGTTACTTGTCACTGTCTAAGCACATTATCCTCTGTGTGTACTAAACCATTTGTTTTCCATGTGTCATGGCTCTGCAGCATGGGAAATAACATAAAAACTGGCATTACAGTCTTAATGTATGAGGAGACTTTCTGACTGTATGAGGAGACTTTCTGACTATTAACTGAACTGGCATGGATTTCTTTTTCTGGCAGAGGGCATCACTCCATGGACTAAAAGCAATTAGGGAAAAACAGGATCACAGTTTATTTTTCTCACAGGTCTGTAATAGGTGCTGAAGCCTATCTGCTAGTGGTACATTTGATCAGGGTGGTTTTTGGCAGAAGATTTTGTGTCTTACAAAGGCTGTGCCATATGGGATCCCAGTTACCCTGCCTTTGGAAAATGCCCCCAAGACTGACACAGCACAGACTATTGACACATTGCATTTTATACCTGCCAGTGTGCTCAGAAATCAAGTCTGTTTTCCCAAACATTTATGGACTGTTGAAGAAGTATAATGCCCATTTGAAGCAACATTGAAGATGTTTCAAATAGACCTTCTGTTTGCATCACAGCTGGTAAGAGAAGGATCCTTCTACATCTGCCATCTGCCAAAGAGGATAATGTGTTTTGTAACTGGTATTTCTTATTAATATTTAGGCAGCAAGCCTTGCAGATAGGGCAGAAAACAGAATTCGTGGTCTGATCCTGACTGCTGGTGTTTTGTGCAGCCCTGGGAAATTGGCTTAAGCTGTCTGGCCTACTGACTTTTTACATTGTGGAATCAGAATAATTTTCTACTGTTTTGTCATCTTCTGGTGGAAAAAAACCCCCCGTATGTCTGTGTGAAACATGCTGTGATGAAAAGCTGCCTATGAATTTATTAACATAAATAATTATTGCCCTTGTAGAAAAATTCAACTGCATCTTTGAAACTTGAAACTAAAGTGAGCCTCACTTATAAGGGAAAGGGAGCCTTGATGATATTCCTGCTTGTCTTTTAGCTCCTATCATCATTAACAGCAAAGTTGACTGTGATCCTCTGCCTGCTTTTGTGGTCAGTCAGTATTGCTGAGCTCTGTGCTGGAGGAGAGTGAAAGAAATGTCACTGCCTTCCGTGGGGGCTCTCCAACAACCATGTTTAACAGACCTTTCCCTCAAACAGCACTGCTTTCCCACAGAAACCTGCTGAGAGCAGAGAACTGCTTTACAGCAGTTGGTATTTAGGCTGCAGTTCCAGGCTTTGGGGTTCTTCACCTGGCACTGATGGGATGGATCTCTTTGTGAGCTCCACAACCCAAAGGAAATGTGCCAGGGGAGCTGCCTGTGGAGCAAACACACACCTTGCTTCTTGCTGGGGTGTTGTGGTGCTCTCAAAGCCATGTGGTTATCTGGGTGATAATGTATTTGGCAGTGAGAAAACCCCTCAGTGGGGATAGCAGAGAGGGGGGCTTTTTGGTGAGAACTCATGTCCCCCTTCTCTTTGCAGCTCTCTGTCTGTTGGTGAATTTTAAAGAAGCCCTTGAGGATTTACCAGAGAATAAAAGCAATGTGCTGGCTTCCCTAGCACAGACTATCCCTTCACCTTCCTGCACACCCAAACCTGGGTTGTGCTGCCTGTTTTTCTCACAGTTTTTCTCACAGCTGGACCAGAGATGGAACTCATTATAATGCACAGTGAACTGGAAATTGTTAGTATTCTGAGAGTCACTTTTTTCTGACATTCTGATAAAGATATTTCTGTAGCATTCTCTCCAACTATTACAGGTAATTAAATTTTATAATTGGTGCCACAAGCAGCTTAAGTGGCTATCCAGTATTGTAGTACCTCATGCAGACTGATGTTCAGAAGCCATCAGCTTCTTCTGATAGACTTAGACATACCTGTGATGAGCAGGATTTAGCTACTAATTTCATTCTAAGCATTGCTGAAACTTTCTTGTCAAAGTAACAATGTTTTCCTCCAAAACTAACAATGTTTTCTTCTTTTCCATGTTTTGTGTTTAATAAGTAATCTGTACAAGGGGGTACTGTTAATTGAAAGTAACTATTATTTGATTTATATCATTTACTCATTTGAAAAATATTTGCATCTATTTCTGCCCTGTTTTAAGCTCTGATATAGCAAAGGATGTTTTATTCAGTATAAAATCCTGCCAATACCTAAGACCTGCCTTATTTAATTTTCAGCAACCAATAATTTTACTGACAGTAATTATGAACCTTTTTTTATTAAAAAACCTGCTGTGAGAGATATTCACTAACCATTTAACAACCACAGCAGATTTACAGCAACTTTAGCTTTGGCAGTGCTGCCAGTACATTTTCGTGGTTTTATCACGCATTAAAGCTGCCTTTGGTAATTCTGGCATAGACTATTGGTAGAGAGGGGCAAGAACACCTGGAGCAAGGAGGATGAACAGGAAGTGGAATTCCTGCCTAGAACAGGCACCTCACACTGTGCACGCTTTAATTGCTATTACCAAAGGCTCTTTAGTGCAAGCAGTGATGAGATAATTCAATAACTCCATTTCTGCTGTTCTGCCCAGCCCTGGGCCCTTCTACTCCCTAGCAGAGGTCAGGTAAAACCCCTGTAAAACACCTGGGCCCAAGAATTACCACTGCTACACCATGGACAGGTGGGCAGCCAGAGAGAACTTATCCTTCAGCCAGCTGGGAATTTGGGCTGGTGTCTGTATGTGCAGTGGCCACACAGTGTGAGCTGTGTCAGAAATACAGATTTGTATTGCACAGAGACAGCATCACAGCAGAGCTCTTTAGGTAAGGCAGTTTGTGATCTTGCCCTTTTCTGTAGTTGGTACATCAAGAAGAAAGCTAGAAATAACTAAAAGCAGTAGGATTTTCCTTTTCCTGGGTGTGAGCTGCTAAGCAGATACTTTTGGTATCTTTAATACATTTATTCAACCCTGTAACATGAACATATTATAAGTTTTTCTGTGTGCAAGCCCACAGAAAACTTTTCCTATGGGAAAGTATTATTTTACTGTCTTTTTACTCTGTATGAGTTTCTGTAAACAAAATCTCTGGTTTGTGTTTCAAGGACATTTTGAATTTCTCTGCTTGTCTCCTGATAATGAGAGATATAAGTTTCTCTTTCAACCTATGAGGTGAAGGACTGTTATCTCTCTGATATTGTAAGCATTCAGACATTCCTTAGACAAAGCTTAAACAGGAGCTTCAAATGCTCCTTGCTGGGCAGATAATAGCCAAATCCTTTGAATTATAGAGTCATGTTAATAAATCATATTTAGCCTTCTGAAATTATTGTCAAAAGTCCTTTGTCAATGCACGGACCACAGCAATACAACCCCTCAGGTCTGTTTAATGTTTTCAGTGGTGTCTGCCCTTGAGAAGAAGAAGTTATTTGAGATCTCTGGAAGTGCTGAGGTGTTTCAGAGCCAGCCCTTGGTAACTGTGTTGGTGTATTTCCCCTTGCTCCATTGAAATGGCCTTCCCTGTGGCTGTATTCTCACAGCCACAGAGAAATTTTAGAGATAATAAGTGAGTCTGTAAAGAAGAAATGTAAACAATAGTTAAGTTTAGAGACAGTGTCCTTGGAACTGCGTTAGCTGAAGCCACCANGACTTTTATTATATAATTCAGCTTTTTTAATCACACCATATGTGTGATAACTCAGTATTAGCATTTTTGATGTTTCTCTTTGCAATGGCAGCTGCAACCTGGGGACATCTGTGTTGGTGCCACAGCTTTGCTTTATAACCTGTGACCTCCCTGCCAGGCTTTGTGCAGTCCTGGCTTCTGCAGGGCTCCTTCCCTTGTACCCCAAACTGATAAAGCTCTCTGCTTGATTTTTTTTTTTTTTTNAGCCTTCTGAAATTATTGTCAAAAGTCCTTTGTCAATGCACGGACCACAGCAATACAACCCCTCAGGTCTGTTTAATGTTTTCAGTGGTGTCTGCCCTTGAGAAGAAGAAGTTATTTGAGATCTCTGGAAGTGCTGAGGTGTTTCAGAGCCAGCCCTTGGTAACTGTGTTGGTGTATTTCCCCTTGCTCCATTGAAATGGCCTTCCCTGTGGCTGTATTCTCACAGCCACAGAGAAATTTTAGAGATAATAAGTGAGTCTGTAAAGAAGAAATGTAAACAATAGTTAAGTTTAGAGACAGTGTCCTTGGAACTGCGTTAGCTGAAGCCACCAATGGAATCAAATAAATTACCATAAGACCAATCAGCTAATGACAACTACCAGTGTTATAAAAGTAGTGTGTTTCAAATAAACTTGCTCTTCATATTGTCACAGTTGGCTGGTGAGTTTCTGTCTCGCTCCTAGCTCGACTGCAACACTTCCCAGTGCCACAGGCTGGGGTAGTCAGGTGCAAGCACAGACATGTTCCTGTGTTAGGTGTTAGTGGATGGATGGATGCTCTTTGGAATAATTGCTTGCACTATATTAAAATAAGGAATGGGCCGGAAAGTTAAACAGCTTGTGGGAAACCAGATCTGTAGGAGAGCTGTTGTTGTTCAGGTACATTTTAGAATAACTTCTGAGCCATAAAGAGTTCAAAACAAACTCTAAAATCTGTTGTGCAGGAAATAGTACTGCTAAAAAGTTTATGTGGGGTAATGAGCCCTGACTTTGTTTTGGAGAATTCTCCAGTGTTTGTCCATGAGTCGTTGCAGAATAAATTTCTGAATGCTTTACCTGCTCAGATTGTTATACCCTTTCAACCTCCTCATCTTTCTTTTATTATTTTTAATATATATTTATTTATTTATATACTTTTATTATATAATTCAGCTTTTTTAATCACACCATATGTGTGATAACTCAGTATTAGCATTTTTGATGTTTCTCTTTGCAATGGCAGCTGCAACCTGGGGACATCTGTGTTGGTGCCACAGCTTTGCTTTATAACCTGTGACCTCCCTGCCAGGCTTTGTGCAGTCCTGGCTTCTGCAGGGCTCCTTCCCTTGTACCCCAAACTGATAAAGCTCTCTGCTTGATTTTTTTTTTTTTTTTTTCTCCTTTGGATCCAGAGCCCTACTTGCAACTGGGAAGGCCTGACTTGCTGGTTTACTTAATCTTACTGATGTGCAAGGATGTGCCTGTGGACCGAGGGTAGGCTCTGGGATTTATAATTGGCATCCAGGGGAAAGGTTCAGGCTCCGAGGGCTGTCTGGGTTTGTCTTCATCTGATTGAAACCATGAATGTATTTTGGTTTGTTGTTACTCCTCCAGCAATATTGTGTCCCCAAACTTACTTCAGGCACAGAAAAGATTCTCCAGTATGAGAATTCTCCAGCATGACCAAGCTCTGGAAATTTCTTTTCTGGGAATGCTTGGTACAGGACTTTGCCAGTGGTGGATTCATCAGTTACCAGTCCTCTACTAATCTTGGAACATGACAATTATCACTTCTAATATCACATAAACGTTGAGTTATGTTCACAAAAGTTTCTCATCTCTCCCTCTTCCTGGTTTGAGCTGGGGAGAAGCAAAGAAAATTCCACTAGTATGGAGGAGGAGGAAGAAAGTGGAATTCCTGCTATTGCAGCAGCTGCTGGTAGCAAGGAGTGAAAAAAAGTTGATGGCTCTGGTGCTGGGGTGACTGCTGCTGCTCAGGGAAGCAAAGCTTTGTGTGTTTTATGGGGACACACAAATACCACTTTACCCACTGCTCCCGTGTCAATTGAAACTGGAGAAGTCTTCAGAGTACCTCAAATCCCTGACATTAAAAAACCAAAAGAGGGTGCTAAGTCCATTTCCCTTGAAACTCTATCCACAACGGTGTGATGTTTTGTTGTGTGTGGCTTTGTTAGTGATTTTTTTTTTAAGGGGCAGTAAAGCTATACAATTTTTCTCCTGCTTCTCATTTTTGTTGTGATAGGATTTAACACGAAATTCTGGTTTGTTTCACCCTTTGATAGCCCGTCCGAGTGATTTACACAAACTTTTACAGAGGCACCACCATCTCTAGTGCTTTGTTAGGAAGCCAAATCCCCCCAGGTGGCTTAGACAGATGCTCACTCCTGGGCTACGCCCTGGTTTGTATACTGCTCTAATAGTTACTAATTACCTATTCAATGTCATTACTACGTTTCTGGTTTTGGCACAGAATTACAGAGCAAGTTACAACAGTCACACAGAAACATCACCGTGTATTCTGCCAGCACCAGAAAATAAGGATTGTTAGGGTGCTTGCAAGGTATGTTGAGCAGGCAGTGTGTGTGCTTAGCTCTTAGAATGTGTGTTTGTTTTGGGCTTTCTGCATTCTTTGTGATTTGTTTCTTGTCTGGAATTGAAGAGCCTGAGTGCTCACTTCTTTCTAAGTGCTGGAGAGCAGATCTGCTTTGGGGAAACTGTATTTTTTTACAGTTCGGGATCAGTCAGTGAACAAAATGAAATCTCCTCGATGTCCTTCAGCATTCTTCAGAAATCTGTGCATTTTCAGAAGGTGTATGCTGAATATTATTCCAAGTCAAAGTTACTAGGAAATAAAACAAAAAAAAAAATCCACCCCAAAACACAAATAACTCAGCTGCTAATATTGTTAGAAAATATTTATTGCGAAAGGAAGGAATTTTTAACAAGATATAAAGGACAATAAGATTTTTTTCCTTTTCATTTATTCCCCTGATCCTGATGTGTGTGTGAGACCCATTTCATATCAGGGTTTTAAACCTTCTTAATCCACCTTGTTCCTACTCCTTTCTGAAAAGGGGTTTGTAGTGATTTTCTCATAGAGGGAGGCGATTCCAACAGGGCTAAATATCTGTGACAGAGCTCCTGTTAAGGCAGATTCTCCTTAAAAAAAAAGGGTTGTGGTGCTAAACAGCCCCGTGGGTATGTACCAAGTCCTCTACACAGGGTAACCACACATAAAATACTTTTTCTCACAGATTGGGTAGAACTCCTGCTCTGATTAATTGTACGCCTGCAGCAGGAAGTTTTCCTGGCATAAGATGATTAGTGGTGTAATTTGTCTTGGGAGCATTGCTATGCTGATAACAAGACTGGTTTATTTTTATAAAAAGCAGCAGTGGGAACACTTAAGAGAGTTTGGCTGGCTTTGTTAAACAGAAAAAGGATTATAGTAAGAAGTCAACCAGTCCCCCTCTAGTAAGATCTTATCTAGAGTGGAATACTTAATTTTTACATTTAAATTGCTGTTTAGTTTTCAGAGTTCACTTCCACATGAAAGATGCAATTAATACTTACCAAAGCCATTGTCTGGACTGTCCTTGAGGCAAAAATCCTTGTGTTTAAATTTATCTACTCGTAGAAAACACACATTTTGAAATGTCTTTTGTGTCTATGCCATCTAGTGACTCTAATTCCTTTGTCCTTGGTTTACAAATAATCCCTGGAAGAATAAGAGTAGTGCTCAGTGTGAATAAGAGTAAAGGAATCAAGCCCATCATTTATGAAAGAAAGTACAAATTCTAGATCACAGGGCTTGAACCCAGCCCTTTCCCTTTACTGCTGCCAGTAGGGAGCAATGTGTCTCAGCCAGGATAGCCCAACCCTGCATCTTAATCATCATATACAGAGATTTATTTGACTTATTGCATCTTCAGTGGTGATCCTCTGTGTGCCATTGGTGCTTCTGGAAATGTAACTCCTTTCTTTTGACCAGGAAAAAAATATCAAAGCTTCCTTATGTTGTTTTGCACACTGAGCTGCGGGGAATGTTTGTTTCCTTGTGAGTTCATGGGGGAAATTTTGTGAGAGATCAAGTAACAACAATTTTTAGACTTAGGTTTTTAGTCCTTTTAAATATGAAAGGAAGAAATTTTTTATTTGTGGGTGAAAAAGGGCAGCAGCCAGGTTGGATCCTGAGGTAATTCTGCAGTGAGTGTCCTTGGGGTCAGGACACTGGACACACTCTTCTCTGCTGTGCTTCTTTCTGGACAGTGTCTTCTGACTTATGGACTAATGTTCACTCAAGAGCTAAGTCAGAACAGAAAATTAAATTATTCTGAAATGGGAATACATGAAATTCAACTTGCAGGCTAAAAAGCAAAGTGTATTGACTTTGTTTTAAAAAAAACCTAGAAAAGTATTTTTGGTCCCTTTTAGAATAAAGTCGTTAGCTTAAAATTTCATTTTAAAGTGTTACAGTTTTCTAATTCCTCCCCAATTCTTGGCTAGGTTAGGAGCATGCAGATGTAGAATGCCCCATGGCTTTAATGGAAGCAGGAATTGGAAGCACTTGGAGCCAGTGTGTTTGTTGTTACCCAGCCAAGGAAGCTGGCAGATGATGTTACAAATTTTGGAAGAATTGTGGTTTTGCAGACAATGAAAGCAGTAGTTAGAGCACACAATGTCGAGATAGTGCTGCTGAGAACATAATTATGATCAGCTTTCCGCTGCTTAACTGATAAGTTATATTAAAACCTCAAATAAATTATAGTTGTAGGGCCATAAAACAAACTGCCCTGAAGTCTGACATTTGCAAGATCAAAAAGGCCATGTGAGATCTTGCATATTTTTTTATTTAAAGCAACAGTTCCATGACACAGGCGCAGTAGGCACTGAACCATCCACGTGAACAAACCTTACAAAGACACTCTGGTTTTGAAGTAACAGTTTACAATACAAGCTCTGAAAACCCAACAGAGATGAGAATTTGCTTAAAATGTTAGCATTTGGAAATTGTTCATTTCTATAATAATATTGTTGATTTTTATTTTTAAAGTGTGCTCTATTTTTTTTTTTTTAAGTTATATTTATATCACTTAGAAGCCTTTCAATTATTCTGTGTGCTGCCTGGGATGTTTTTAATAGACATGGTATGTTTTAATGTTTTTAAAATTATATGCAGCAACACAGTTTTGGCTTAAAATGTTCCTTTTTAGTATATTTGTTCATATAAGGTTAGTTGCAATTTTTCTTGTACAAGATTTTCTTTTTATTTTCATACTTGGAAGTTGGAAGTGTTCTGAGAATTAAAGTAAGTTCTCACTGAAGAATTAGATACCCTCAGTGCTTTTGTGTTACTTTGATTATTGTAGAAAAAAGATGGGAAAATGGTGACAAGAGCTCTTGTGTGTCTTCACCCTAACCAGTGTGAGAACAGCATGTTCTCTTGTAGTTGGCACCTGGTATAAATTGATTGCTTGAGAGCAGAGGGATGCTCACAATGCCTCCAGAAAATTCAAATTATAGCAAGGATATCTGATTTTCTGAACAGTTACTGCTTCGGTGGGAAAAAGTTCTTTGCTTCTACTGCCTTCTCTGTGATTAGAGTGGAACAGGCAAGCTCAGCTCTTTGAAATTTTCTGATTTTATTTGTAGCTGTTCTTGGTTTGCTTTGTGAACATTTGCATTGCTGCCTGCACTTAAAATTAAATTACAATGCTCTAATACCAAACAGTGATAAGTTTGATAGTGTTGGCCAGGAGCCAGGACACTGCAGGAGGTGAGTGTGGTAGGAAGCCAAATAAAATACACTACAAGGGAAGAAAAAGCTATTAAAACATAATTTCTGAGACTTTGGTCATTTTAAGGGAGTGATTTTGCAATTGCATCGTGGTGAAAGTGCTAATTCTTGGCAGAAGCACCTTGTAATACTCTTAAGTTAGTTGAGCATCCTGCTGCCCACTTTCAGTTGATGTTTACCTGGGATGATTTTTGAAAGAGAGAAAATGTAAGATTAGATACCTGCAAATGCAAAATAACTGCTTTAGACCTAGAGACAGAAACTGACAAAAGTTTTCATTAACTGGGCAAATGGGGCCTCTTGAGATATTAAGCCTAAGTATTGCCAAATAATCATAAAACTGCTTCAGAAATTGAAACTTTTAGCTCTTCTGTGGTGTAAAAATGTTGATTCAAAGATGGGGTAATGTTAAATATCTTGACTTCATTCAGTGTTTCAACGAGTTTCAATATGATTATTTCCTAGACTTTACATGTATTCTATGTATTACTAAGGCTTCTTTTTCCGTCTGTAATCCCAAGTTTACATGTGCATAAACCTAATTTTACACTTGATTTGATGCAGTGTGCAAACATTTCCTTGTCCCATCAGCAACACCTACGTGAAGTGTCCAAACAGAATGAATGCAGCAGGGAAAACTGTGACTGAGTAGGGAAAGGGTTAATTCATGACAGGAATGCCTTTTTCATTTCAAGGAATAAATAAAGGAAACTGTTGGGGTCGAACAGCTGGCCAAGTATGTAAAGGAAGACTGGCAGGCTCCCACAGCAATTAATCCAGATCAGGAGAGGATTAATTTGAAGTTTAAAACATCCTCCATGCCTGGGGAGGAGCCAGTGTAAAGTGCTCATGAATGGGGTAGAGAGCTGGTTTGTAAGAGTTCAGGACATGAAATCTGATTTTTTTAATTTGCAGGCTGGACTTTTACATTTTAATCTTCTATAGAAGATCAGTAGCCTGAGTGAATATAGAGTGAAAAATATCACAGATCATCTTAGGTTAGTATAGACCGTAAGAAATGTAAATTACTTGATTTTCTATATTTATTGCCAGATCCAGAAGTTTGAGTTTTTCTGCCGTTGGTAGTCAAGGTTTCCTAAGTAGACCAACAGCTTAAAGAATTTTAACATTTTTGGTATTCTTTTACAATTTCACTCTATTTTAGGTCAGAAAATAGGTTAATTTGTTTTGAAAGGAACTCTTGGGGGTCGAGGAAACATTTATAATGAGCAGAATATGTTGTTCACTGTAGAGTAAATCTTGGAAATTTACCTGCAGGTGTATTGGCAAAATTGTTGCAAATTTCTGTAGATTAATGTTTTTTTCAGGAAATGAAACTGCAATAAGATTATTAAAGCCAAAAAAGTTAATTGAGATAATAATATGTATTATAATATGAACCACAGTAAATGACCAGCCATATGGGCGAGATTATATTTTTTTATTTGACTGATCTGAAAACAAAAATTATAGTGAGATTTTCACATTTGAGTAGGAAACCTCTTCCAGTCCTGTTGTGGCTTTGCATTTTGATGGGAATATTCTGTTCTGAATTTTTGCCACTCTGCCTTTTCTATGACGATTTTTTGTCTTACAGCAATGAAATGCCCACTGTCCTCTGCAACCTTTTCACCATCTTCCCTCCTCCCTTCAAAAGCCCAAAGTGAAGCTCTTAAGCAGAGGGAACTGAATCCTCTGACAGCTTCCTCCTGCAGACCAAAAGCAGCTCAATCTTTCATAGTGTTCATATATAAAAATATATATATGAATACATATATAAATAAAACCAGAGGATTTCAGAAAAGTCGGCATCACCATGCACTCAGAGAAGCCACGCCAGTTCAGGAATGCAAATATTTTAAAAGAAATATTGGCCTGTATTGTGTATTAGCCACTGGCTAGCTTAATTTATCTGGCACATGCTCAACTCTGACACTAGCTGATGATACCAGTCAAAAATAAAAAATAAAAGAGGGAGGAAGTATATAATGTCTGCACCATTGTTTTTATATTCATATCCCTTCTGTGTCATGGAGCAAGATGCTGACAGTGGTATTTAGTCACCTGTTATGTCTGTTGATTATATGCTTTGATCTAAAATTTATTTTGCTCTTCTTGGCACCTGAGCTGCTCCTTAATCCATTGATAAAACCTGCTTAATAAGCACTTGCAAAAACCCTGACATCACCACAAACACGCTGCGCTGGTGAAATCATGACGTGATTAACCCATAAACCCAAAAGAAGCCTTGCATTCAAGGCTTCAAGCAAAATGCTTTTTTGAGAAGCAAGTAACAAGCAGCTTTATTCTTGCTTGGCATAGTTTAAGGCTGATGCTTCCTTGTATTTGTTTGAAATGTGTCAGTAAGGAGAGAACGGTTCAAACAGTGCTTTTCTGTGAAGAATTTGTATCTTGCCATGCTTTTCGGCATATTGAGGCTATCAGAAACCTTGTTTCCTCTTCCTTAATTATGTGTGTAAATACAATTTTTTTGGCATGGAAGGTTTGAGAAGAGAGCCATTACCTTGTCCTGAGGTGACTCTCAATGCCTAAACAGAGCTGACAGCTCGCCACAAGAAGCATAGGGAGATAAGATGTGCTGTTTGTGTTTTTTGGGCTCTTTGGGGGGTTTTTGTTTGGTTTTGTTGGGGTTTTCTGCAAAAGGTAGAGCTTTCTGGGTTTTTAGTTTGAGGATCCTGTCACTTATTGAATTCATGACTAATAAAAACCAGTTAAAGTAATCTTAATATACAAACCTTGGCAGGGGGGAGCTCTAAATTTCTGCTATCTGTAGGACTTTATTGCATTAGCATTTTAGCACAATCAGGTCTTTCCTCCTAAGCTGCTTGGCCATCTCCAGCCAGCTCTTGCTGTCACCAAGCTGCCCTAAGAGGGTCACATGGTCCCTTGCCATCGGCTGCCTGGCAGGTCCCCTCATTCAATTACCAGGCCCTGTTTTGTCAGCATGGAAGCAGTGTCTTCTGCCAGTTTTGGGAGCTTTCCAGTCCTGGAGACCTGCAAGGCTGCAGTGTAGGAAAAATGGCATTTTTTTTTTTTAGCATTCTCTTTGTCTGACAGCTTGATGTCCTGTGAAGGAGTCTAGGTAATTAATTTGAGATAGGTGGGTAAAAGTAAGTGACGCAACACCTTAAGGGATCGTCTCCTCTTCAGTGGTCCATCCTCTGACAAAATACTGAAGTTTCCACTCCCATAGAGGGAAATCATGTTTATTTTAATGCAAGAAATATGAGTCAATGGAGATTATAATTGTGGACAGAATTCTGGGGTAGTTAATTCTGAGTCTGGCTATAATAACAGAAGGAGTTGCTGCTCAGATTCTCATTGAGTTCAGAATAGCTCTCTGTCTTCTATGCTAAAGTGACAAGGAAGTTAGAATGTCTTTTTCTTTATTGACCCTGTGATTGTTCACTTGAAAATAGGCACTTGAAAATAGGAATGAAGTATTTTTATAAATTTTGTCCTATATAATTATGTAAAGGAAGTCTTTATAAGCATCTTAGTTCCTTTAATCTTTTTTTGTTTGATAAAGCTAAATATAATAAAATGATTAAGCAGATATTGAAAAGTTCAAATTTTACAATTAAAAAAATTAAATGTACAAATCTTTTTTTTTTTTTTGGCAGAGGAAAGGTTGATTTAAGAGTACAGGCTACAGGACTGCTGGTTAAACTGTAAATTACAGAAAAGCATGTTAAGGCATGATATTGTTGCACAGCTAACAATCATTCTTTTTTGGCTTGTTGCCTCTAGAGGCATACTAAAAAGGGGAGGGGGGGGTGAAGCAAGCAATTTAGAGCTTATACTAAATAAATACTGCTAGGTTTGAAAAAGAAAAACAAACAAACAAACAAAAAACTAAACACAAAAGCCAACAAACACAGCCCTCCAGAGACTCCCCAGCCCCTGGAAATCCAGGAGAGAAATACTCCCAGGACACAAAATGCTGTTCCACATCAGAGAGCTGTGCCTGCCAGGCTTGGGGACATGAGAGGTGCCAGACACACCGTCTGTCACGCAGCCCTCTGGGCGATGGCACTGCCAGGAGTGTCTGCACAGCTCCGAGAGGGGACAGCAAGGGGTGCAGGGATGCTGGCAGAGAATAATTCTCACCTGAAACTTGCTTTTACTGAGGGAAGAAAAAGGAATTTTCATGTATGTGTTAGGGGAGAGGGTAACTTGCTTTATCTCAGGAAGTTCTCAATTGCAGAAAGAGACTTTGTGAGTTTTTTCTTGCTTTTTTCTTGGGAAGGCTTTGGGCTTCCATGCCAGATGATGTGATAAACATGAGAGGAAAAAAATCCCCACAATTCAAACATACACTTCATCTGTTTTTAAAAAATAGTTGCAATAATTGTTCATCCTCATTACTGTAAATGTGTGTGACTATGAATATAAAGAGTCTGATCTTTAACTTCTGGATAAAGAATATACATGTTGAAGTGGTGTTGTAAGAACATATTGTAAGTTTTTTTGTGTGTAAGTCTGCAGAAAATTTTTTTAATGGGAAAGTATTATTTTACTGGTTTTTTATTCTGTATAAGTTTTTGTAAACAAAATTTATGTGTTGTGCTTCAAGGATATTTTGCATTTCTCTGCCTGTCTCCTGATGGTGGGAGATAGAGGTTTCTCTTTCAACCTATGAGGTGAAAGACTGTTATCTCTCTGATATTGTAAGCATTCTGACATTCCTTGGAGGAAGCTGAAGCAGGAGCTTCAGATGCTCCTTGCTGGGCAGATAATAACCCAAATCCTCTAACTATAAAATCATTCTAATAAATCATATTTAACCTTCTAAAATTATTGTCAAAAATCCTTTGTCGATACACAAACCACAACAATAAAGTGGTATAAGAAAGTTAATTGGGGAAGCACTTAATAGTTTCAGAATTGTTCTTTCTTTGCTTTATTTATGATAGTATCCCATGAAATAGTAAGCTAGAGGAAGAGAGATTTTCTCCCCCATCTACTACCTCTTGCACCAACCTCCCAGCTCTTCTTTCTGACTCCTTTCTGAGAGGAACCCCCTCCTGCTTTCTCCCAGCTGCCTTCCCCACCCACGTACATACCTGGCTCTTCAGTCACGTCTGTCCTTGCTCTCGTGCCCATGAGAGATTCAGGTGCTGCTTTTTTCTTTCCCACAGACCTTCAGAAGCCCCAGGAGATTTTTTTCCCCTCTCTGCTTCACAGCATCTCTCCCTTCATCCTGTGACACTGCTCGTGCCTGCTCTGCTTCCTGCTGCTGGCTGAGCAGCACTGACTTTTGCCACTTCTAGCTGAGGTTGAACAATCTGATTTTAATTTTTGTAACAAGAGTCACTTCCAGGTGTAGCTGAAAGGACCAAGCTCCCCTTTGGGTATTGATGCAATTCAGTGTCCACAAAGTTAACATCCTTATTTTAAAGCTGCAGTGGAAGAGACTCCAGTGAGCCAGTCCCCTGCTCACAGGCAAGGAATTACAGATTTTCAGGGCTTTGGATGAGGCCCTGTTGTAGTTTCATATGAAGGACCTTAATGAGAAGATGAAGTGGTAAATAAGCAATTGATATTGTAATTCTATATCATCTAAAAATGTTTCTTTTTTCTTGATGATGTTCCCACACATAGGGAGATTTAAAGGTTTTAACTTTAACATTTTCTAAATAATAAGTTGTCATGATTGATGCTTTAGCATCTAATAAAGATGGGAAAAATTGAGATCATGGTATAAACCAGATTCTTAGCTAAATGTTGTTGTGAGCAATTTTACACTTTGACACTGAAGTTGTCATCTTGGATTGCACCACTGGCAGTCCTCTCAGATGATTGAGCCAATTCACTTTCCCAGAGTGTCTTAGAAATAAAATAGCTTGTCTACCACCATCTTCTGACTAGAAGGTATTGTTTTACAGCTGTAAAAAAAAAAGGAAATGTTTAAAACTCAGATTGAAAAGACATGTGTAGCTGCAGAATGCAGGGATAAATTCAACAACTGTGGATTTGCCATATATTTAGGGCTACGACCACGAAAACTTGAAGTAGTATTTTTGGTTTGGGTTTTGTTGGTGGTGTTTGTTTTTTGTCTTATTCTTTTTAGATAAGCAGATCTTAATAAAAACTTCTGAGTTTTTTTCCTCCCTTTACAACATCAGTGATGAATGTGACACAGTAACAGGCAAACTGGTTGCAATGCACATGCTGAGGAGGGAGGCCTCAGCCAGGAGTCAAACATTCCACATCAGCCTGCAAGATTAAAATGTTTGTAGTTTAGAGTTTTACACAGTTTTGGTTGGAGTCTATCCAGATATTTTCATGCAAAGAATTATTGCTCAATGACAAATTGTGTTGATAAAATCTAGTATGTCGGGAAATTTCCACTCTAGTATGGTCATGTGCCAAGTATGATACCTCTTGGGAATGATACAATAAATGATGTATTTTGGCCTTGAAAGATCACTGGATAGCAAAAGCAATTTTCTATAATTTGGAAGAATCACAGTTTCTGTACCTCTGATCAGAGGTTATTATCATTTTTGCAAGTTTGTACTAAGATTTCAATACAAAAAGCTGAAACCCTGAACCCTCTTGGAGGGTTTGTAGAATACTCCTAGCCTTAGGAAGAAGGGTCTGTGCAAATAGCATTTCTTGGGTTATCTGTGCTCCAAAGTGTGATTCTGCAAATGTGGTGCTAAATAGCACCTTCTTCCTAGAAAGATCAAATACCACTGAGAAATTTTCTGGTAGCTAACAATTCCATTTAAAATCTGATCTTCTCCCCTTTTTCCTGTATATATCCTGAAACCAACACAATTTTCTACTCTGTAAATATGATTTTGGAGTCTGTTAGTGTTTCTCAGCCTCACTCACTTCCCAGTGCCCTTTTTGATGTCTGCTTCTCATCATGACAAAGCTCCTGAAACCTTTGGGTGACAATCACCTGCTCTTAAAGTAAGTGCAACACATCTGGTAGCACAGAGAGGTTATTCCATAAAGTTTAGAATAAACCTTGGAGAAGATGCAACACTGTGAGGAGCAATCTGATGCTGAAGTTCCTCCATAGGAACATTCTGCTTTAGAAAGCCTGAGCTTACTGGGCTGATGTGTATTTGACAAAAATTACTTGAAGGAATGCAGATCTGACTGTTCAGGATTTTAGCACCAGCTACTGAAAATAAGTCATGCAGGGTCAGTCAGGAAGTTTTGGTATGAAGTACTTAAGAGCTCCTCAATGAGGCAGACTTAGAGCTAGTAGCAATAGGTTTCCTAGAGTTTTCCTTTCTCCTTGTTCCTTTGCAGCAGAATCTGCATGGAGGAAATTAAGCCTGAAAGAGAGATGTGAAAATTAAGTGTATTTGTTGTATGTTAACAGTAGCATTCTTCTGCCTTTTTGATAAAGGAAACATATAAATTACATAAAATGCTGGTTTTTAAGCTAACTGGCTAGAAAAGAAGAAGTCTCACACTTCAAATCAAGTTTTTGAGGCTGAAAATTCTTTTTTTTTTAGCTGTACAGATGATATCTGGATTTTCAGTACTAACTACAGTGGGAATCTTTCAGATTATTTAATTCGCTTATACTCTTAATTCACTTATACTTTTTACTTTTAAATTCTTTTTTATTTGGCAGTAAACCAACCGTAGGAACAAGGATTACTTCGTGTGCTTTGTGATGAGCTTAAACTTAACATTTATGGCATTTCATGTTTCTGTTGGAATATCACTGACATCATGAAGTAAGTCGAAAAGGCTTAACTTTTACAATGACAGCTGAAGTCTTCACACCAAAATCTCTCTGATGATTAGATGAAATGTTTTCTGTTGAGAAAGAGCGATATGGGAAAGGAGAAAGGTGCTAGGGGGATTTAGGTCTCTGTCAACATTTTAATTGCACAGCTCAGGTTTTAGTCACTCTCCCTAATCTTGCTTTGTGCACAGATTCTCTTTGCTTCCGTTACATCCTCGTGGAGCTGCTGCCTCCTGATCTCTGGGCAATTCACACTAATGCAGGAAACAATTGTGTTAGTGCTGCTTATAAAAGAGCTGGGGTTTGTTTTGGTCTTGGTTTGGTGTTTTGGGGGGCATTTATTCTTGTTTAGGCACAGGGAAGGGAAAAGTTTTCCAAGTAACTTCTTAGTAGTTGGCAGGCAGAGGATTATAAAGGTTTTGTTAAGTCCTGTGTAAACCCCCACTTTGTGGACTGTTGCTGTGTGTTGAGTTTTATTTTGTGGGCCAGTCTGAATGGTGAGAGCTCTTATGTGGTCTGTCCCATGGTTGCATTTGCTGCTTGAAATACTGGCCTTGTGAGGAAAAGAAGTCTCTTTGGTTTCAAGGGCTAGTTTTGTTTGTACAGAGGCAGTGAAAACACTTTTAACCTGTTCAATACCTTCCTCAAAACAACCCCCCAGCCTACAGGTAGACTCTCTGCCTGTCATGAAGAACTTTGGCTGTGGTTTGAACACAGAAACAGCTAATAAATCTGTCAGGCTCTTAGGCCACTGTTTTTAAGCAGGGTTAATAAATATAAGCATAAATATGCACAATCCTGTGTCCCTTGTCTTGCAGTCCTGAAAGGCTGGAAATACCCACATTTAAACTCAGTAAATGCATTGCATGTATAAGTGGAAATACAGTTTTAGTAGGTCTCCAACAGTTCAATGTAGTTTATTTCCATACTGAACTCCACGAACAATTTTGTCTATTCATAAACAGGATGTAAAGATTTACATCACTCTCAGAGATTTTCTGCCACTGCAGAAATCTCTCTGAGAGTGATGGAAACTGGTTAAAACAGGTAAGAAAATTAGAATAGTGGTAGTTTACTGTGTTTAGGAGATTAGAGTCAGTCAATCTCATAATTGTGATGATGTGAGCACGTACAACTTGTATTTTCACAGACTATGCACATCCTTCTTGTAACACAGTGCATTTTTCCATTCCTGTTGTCCTTTGAACTGTGAATTTTTTTCATTTGTATTGCTTTTTTACTCTGTTATCTTAATTTTTAATGCCTTTCCCCAAAATCTTTCTGCCCCATTCTTTTCCCCCCAACACTTGTTATTCCCCTGTGTCTACTGAGAAGATTTTGCTGTATGCTGGCTCATAGGTTCATGTGAAACGAGTTCCTGACTTTCCTGCTTCCTTCAAGGCAGTGGTCACTTCCCAGCTGGCATGGAAATAAAATAGCTGGGAGCTCTAGGAACAGAGGGAGGAAGCAGGAAAACTCCATGAGCTTGTGATTCAGCCCAGGGCAATGCAGCCGGTGTGTGGGAACAGATTTTTTTTTGGTCTTTCCCTCTGCTTCAGGAGCTGGGGTGAACAGCCTCGTGCCTTGCTCTCCAGAGGCAGTGAAAAAATCCAACATCCAACCTCCCTGGTCTCTAAATGGCATCATAAAGTGCTGGCACCACCAGGGATATCTCCACATGGTATTATTTCATAGATTTTGCTGTAGGATATTTCAATAAGAGGGACAATAACTGGTTTGGGCTGACTGTTTTAATATCTGGTTTTGTTATGGACTGAATGACCAGCCAGCTACAATTTTCTGTAATTGCCTGTAGTTTTCCTTGGACTCATGGAAGCTCTTTTCAATTAGCCTGTTTTCTGAAGACTTTTCAGGAAACAAATCTCTTTATGTGTAAGGAGAACAAGAAGTCAGATCTATGAGGAACTGGGAAACAAAAATCCTCCAAACTCTTAAAATAAACCAGCAATAACCCAACATTCTGTGTCATGCAAAACACTGCTGCTGCCATTTTTGATGAATATCATGGAAGGATGTGACAGGAATACATAAACCAAAGTTGCTTATTTTTCAATAGTAGATCTCATAGTATTTTTCTTGGAGATTGCACTCCTCCTCCTCTTACAGATAATTTTTTTAGACAAATACCTCTGCTGCTTCAGCATACAATTTCTTCTTTAGTGGGCTCTCCTAACATGACCTAGCATTTCTTGCTGCAGAAGTTGATAGCACTATCAAGACTTTCCTCAGTTACTCACTCTTATGAAAAAGTGTTGCTCTGTTTTTCCTTCCCGCTGTGGGGTTTTTCAGTGATTCATTTCTCTTTGGAAGTATTATTGGGCTTGATCTCATCCTTAATTTGCTCTGCATTTCTCATAAGCTCACAGCCTGTTGGTTTTAGAAAGGTGCCAGTGTTCATTTTTCATTTGAATTGGTTGCTGTTTACAAGCCAAATGCTGACATATGTGGTAATGAGAGCCTCGCTGTTTCCTTTTTGCAAAGAATGTGGATTTTTTTTGGTGGTGTTTATGGATATATTGGTACCAGGCCTGTTGGTGTGCACAGCAGAGATTACACAAAGGATGCAGGACAAGACCTCCATGGAGTTCCAAGAGCTTTTGAGAAAGCTTCCAGCTCCTTGATGAAGGCCTTGACGAAGTTGCTTACTGGTAAAACTTCCACAAGTGGAAACTTGTGGGAAGGAAAGCAGATCCAGCTGGCTATTGTGTAAAAGTGGGGAGACCTTGTCTGAAAGGTTGTTAAACAGAGGGAAAATTAGAAGAGGGTAAGTAGATGTTTTAGCTTGTCCTCAGTTCCAGGCTGTTTGTACATAGGGAGAGCTGTCTGTGAGAAAATGGATATGGAGATAATTTTGCACTTGTGACTGAATAAATTTAATTAAAGTGATTTATTCCTCCTTCTCCCACAAACCTTTAGTATCTTTATGTGTCTGTTAAAGGGTCACTAGAGTAGAAGCATATGATTTATTCCCCCTTTCTCTTTTACTAGAATTAATAAAAATGCCAGATTTCAGATGTGCTCCAAAACACTGGGGAGATGTGAGTGACCATTGATGGGGAAATGGCTTCCACTTGTAACTCTCTGTTGGATAGAGCAGTTTTTTAGTTCATTTTGATCAGAGATGTTTGGAAGAAACTTTTCTTATTACTGCATTTTTTTTAGGATTAGTTGGAGAGATCATACTGTTTGTAGATTTTTTATTTTTTAAGAACTACTCTACTTCATTGCTCAGTAAGATTCTTTTCCACCTTGTTGTAGTTTCATTTTGTGCAAGATGTGGGTTTTTACTTTGGCCTATTCAAGGGAGTGTCACCTCACACACAAATACCCACATCAGCCTTAAGGCAAAATATCACTTTACTTTCCAGAATCTTAGAGTCAAAAGATGATACTCCTCCAGTCCCAGTCACAAAGCTGTAAGGATTTCAGAGTTTTCCTATCATCTGTGTTGTTGACAATTATTTTCCTTCCTACAGTGTGGAGAATTTGGATATGAGAAGTCTTCATCGCTGAAGAAATTTTGGTGAATTTTGTATTGATTTGATTTTGAGGAAATAAAAATTCATGAGTAAATGAAAAAGGAACCAGAAATATTATAATAGCTTTTTGAATATATTTAAAAGTATTAACAAGTTGACTTAACTTTGGCTTCAGACAATGAACTAATAGTGAGAGAAGGTCTGAATGTTGACCTTGTTCATTTTTTAAGCATTCTGATAGCAGAGTTTAGTCCATGACATTTAGTAGCAAAGTAGCTTTGCCTTTTCTACATATCTTTTTGGATTGTGGAGTAGACTTTCTGGGATGCTACCTTCAGAGAGCTGTAGACTGTAAATACCAGGTTACCACTCTCTGGTTTGAGTTTATCAACACAATCTCACTTTTTGCTCCTGCTTATCTTGTAGGAGGGTGGGAAAAGGAGGAACAGCTCAAGGTG
>VXAX01000783.1:0-58976 GCA_013399835.1 Leptocoma aspasia
TATATATATATATATAATTCTTTTCTATAGCACCATCAGACTCTAAGAGGGCTCATTTGTGCTTCAGCAGAGAGACAACTGAAGCAACTTGAAAGTCATGGACATTGTTCTCATTAATGCTAGTAAGCCTGTACCTTAAGCAGTTCAAGATAAAAAAATATAAATCGTCCTCAGAAGTAGCTCACAAGTTATATGGGTATATTTTTCTTGTATAGATAACGTATCTAATTAATCTGTATAGAAGTGTGTTTAAAAAGGTTGCAATTCATCATAATGTGTTAGTGCTTTTTTGAGGGTGACTTTGCACTTCAGATGACAAAAACTGTTATTTTGCTAGTTGAGCTCTTCATTAATGTGATCCTCAAGATCCAATATTTTGCTTTGTATCTAACACAAAGTTGTAGATATTCAGTTTAATATATGCAAAACTACAGGAAAATTCCTTTTCTACCTTATATTCCATCACATTCCTCAGTTACATGGTTGATTCCAAACACTGACTTGATAAGGTGACACACACTTCTAAGAGGTGATGACTTGCATCATTAGCAAAAAACTTTAGAGAATTCGAGTTTCTTTAAATGCTTTTTGCCAGTGCTGTTATGTTCAAACTCTAAAAAGGTGTCTGTTACTCAAAAAAGAAGTCCTTTGCCATCACCACTTATTCTTGAAATCCTATGTATTCTACTCTTACCCTTGAAAAGCAGTGTTGAATTGGCTATAAAACCATCTCAGATAGCTGGTGCCCAAACAGAGCAATTACAGCAAAATAAGAATGTGAATCTTCTGCCTCAGTTTTAGAACTTGAAGTCCATAAATTAAATGTTTTTAAGAAGCATCAATGTATCTGTTCAAATACTGTGGGCATATAGAAACACTCACCTGAGTTTCATTTGTGTGTCACTTTCAGAGGTTTATTGGCACTTAAATAGTTAATATCTCACATCTTCCACTACTGCAGAATGAACATTAAGCTTTCATGAGATGGATAAACTTCCAATTTTTTTTCTTTGAGGCCTTTCTAAACGTTGGAGATAGCACCCTGGTTTCAAGACAAGCACCTGGGCTCCAGTTTTGCAGCAGGGAGTTGCAGGAGACACGGAGATCACACAAATGGAGCCTGCAGTGCCACCACACACTTTTGGAATGTCACAGGTGCTGTGGTGGCACCCACAATGTATGGTTCTATCCAAGCATATCTCAGTGCACCTCTCACAGGAGGCTGTAGCCTAAACTGAGAACTGACATCAAAGGCTAGCCAGGAAGGATAAAGTGTGATGTGAAAATCCTTGGTCTACCTGAAAGCTGGGCCATGGCAGTGAATGTTAAGCATAACCCAGCACAGACTTGGCCTTTGTCAATGCTGCTGCCACTTCGACTAGTCCATGCTCTTATGTTCATTTGCACACCACTGGTTTTATTTAGATGCTATAATAGAGAGCCAAGAATAAATTTAGAGCACATTGAAGGAAACCTGGACCTACTGTGGCCAGTGGTAATGTTGCCACTGACTTGAGCTTTATGGATACCACATTTTCAGACCCTAAGACATCCCCCTTTCTGTTCCAGAGTGCTTTACCCACACAACAGCTGTAGTCATAATGGTCTTGGCCATTTTTCTCTCCATTTGTGATGTTTTTCAGATGCATAACTGGCTTTTTGCATTTCACATTCTCGTATTTTGTTTTTAAATTTGTGATTCTGCAGTTTTTAAGCCATAGACTGAAAGACAAGACAAGGCTGCAACTCGTTGCTCCATCCCCCAGAAGCCTTGCTGATGGATGGTGTATCCTTTCCACTGCAGATAATTGACTATATATTTCCCCACAATGTTTTTATTGTATTTTACAGAGAAAAGTAATAAAAATAGAGGTTGTATCACAATCAAAGCAGTGTTTCCATTCCTCAGGCAATGTTTTTCAGTAACCCAAAGGAAAATACCTCCCCACCCTTTCCTGGTTACTATACTTGGTATATGGTTTTCAGTAAGAAGAAAACCAGATGCCATGTTTAAATGTAAGATGGCAGAAACCAGAAAAGCAGAAAAATGGGTCCCAGTTCAGGGAAGTGTTCCCAGATAGAATTTGTATTCTTTGAAGTGCAATATGGACACTAATGCTTCCAGAGACATCTGCAAAGACCCTTTGATAGGTCCCCCAGACGATTGCTGTCGGTGCGTGATAAAGGCCTCGCTGGTGCAGCGAGCACCACAAATTACCTGCGACATACTCAGGCAGGGTGTTGTCAGTGCCACACAAGGACGTGCAAGCAAATGACATTTATGTGGTTCTAGTAATCCTGTGCAGAAGTGCAGCCTCACAAGTGTTAAACAGACCCCAAAGCTATGTTAAGAGAACAGATCTTGGGGAGAACTCATTGCAGAGCAAGCCCATGCAATCCAGTTATCCTTGTGGTGGTAACTAAAAAGCATCTTACAGTGAACATAAAAGCAATTATCTAAGCAGACACTTACTTCACTTTGCTATAACGGGGTATATTAATTTCCTGAACATTTTGGTGAGGGTGATAAGCGGGTTCAATATCTATGGGCTATAGCATTGAAGGTTCCAGTCCCACACTAATTTTTTTGTGAAAAGAGAGGAGCCTTGGAAAACAAAATTTAAATTAAGGCAAAGGAAGACTGGTCTATGAGTAAGGACCCTTTAGACGTCAAAATACCATCGTGAATGTCTAAAAATGGGCTGTCTGGTGTCACATCCTTGCATTCAGTAGAGGACAGAACAGTTAGATTAAGGAGTGATCTGTGAAGTGTTGGGTAGAATGAAAGCTTTTGGTAAGATGAACTACTTAATCTAAGTTTGAATGCAATCCATTTTAAGTCTTAACATTCTTGCATTCTTGTTTGGTTTTCTTCTTGGTTTTTTTTTTTTTTAAGATGCTATTAGCAAAGATGAGATGATGCTTAAAAATTTCCAGCCAGATATGTCTCCAAACTTTCCCAGAGATGACAGATATTTAGATGTAATTTGAATTAAACCCATTATATAGATAAGTTTTATATCTGGCTGCAGCTGTGAAGTTTGAGTTCAGATCTGTAACTCCCCCCAACTTTGAAAACTGTAGTCAAATCTGTGGTTTTGGATTTGAATCTCCAGTTGCTTGTTGCGTCAGACTGTCCTTCACATCTGTCCCACCACCAGCTCGGTGCAAGTCTGTGGTACCAGCTTCAGCCTCGGCAGAGCTGAAGCTCAGAAGGCCCCTTCTCAAGCATGCTGCTGCATATGAGCAGTGACAGCAGCATTTTGTAGGTCTGTAGGTTAACAACTCTCTACATGCCATCTAATGGCCATCGATGACCCACCACGGAGCACTGGCTGCTGGGTCACAGGTTGTTGGCTCCCGCCCTGCAAAGTATGCTTTGCATACTTCCTTCATATTATGTTTCCATGTAAGTGAGAGCTGTAGCTTCCCATAGGGATATTACATGATCCAGTGTGGAAGGAGAGAGGGTTGGTGCAATTGCAAATGGGATGAAAGCTGCTCCTTGAGGTACTCTCTGAGGGCTTATCTATACAGAGTGGTTGCTGAGAGATAAACTAGGAGTGAATTTACAACACCTCAGCTCCACAGGTGGGCACTCTTAACCTGCAGTTAGGAGAAGGTGCTCCATGTGAAAAATAAGAGAGAAAATATTCCACGCAAGGGATGTTCCTGTGAGGATACAGTGCTTTGAGGCTGAGGTCGTGCAGTTTCCCTCTCTTGTTTGCTCTACAGAGTTTGCTCTTAAGGCTTCAGCCACACTATAAAAAATAACAACCCACAAAAGTTTGTCTGGGATGGTGTCACTGGTTGTCACCATGGCATAGACAGCCTCACCAACTGCAGTGACAGAGCCACCCATGGTAAATGCTGGACAACTCTTCTGACCTGTTAATAGTTGGCAGACTATTTGATGACAGTTGCAAGAATCTGATGCACAGCAGTATCCTTTACAGCAGTTTAATCTTTGTCATCAAATCCCCCAGCAGCCATGATTAATAGCAGCACTTGAGCTTGTTTTGAAAGTTGTATATTTGGCAGCTATGAACTTTGATCTATGGTTTCGTTTTAAAGAATCATTATGACACAAACTTTTCCTGTAATCCTTCCATCTAATTAAACCACAGACAAATACTGTGTGGGGAAATATGATGCTATTGATATAAGCTGTGTGTTTATTACATTATTTTAGGCACTTTATTAAAGTGGATAGTTGTTCCCAGCAAGATAGTAGATAAGGTCCCCAAAAACAATAACATCACCCAGAAAGAATATATAAGAGAATTTCCCAAGGCCAAATTCGATTAGAAACTTTCTTTGTTGATTAATACTGTGCCCTTGAACCCATTGAGGGCTCAGATGTTTTAACCTGAGCTAAAATTACTAGCATTTAATGAATTTAGCCTACTAATGTGTACTTTTCCACAAAACATTTGCCTTTGTTCCAGATAGTCAAAGGACTTTAATACCCAACATGATAGTGCCTGTCTTCCTGAAGTAGTTCTTCCAGTATTTGGGTACAATTTAATCAGGAAGTTTTAAAAAAATCCAAGAAATTTTATTTTCATGTAAATATTTTAAACAACAGAACATTCATCTTTTTGTAGATGAATCAACTGTAAAGCAGCCATTTCTTGCTGGACATATCCTGCTGCATACTTTGTAGAGAAATTCTCATGAAGCAGATAATGTTCATGTTTTCAAGATGAGAATACGAATTGTGCATTCAGTATGATAATTTTTTTTTTAGGGCCAAAGTACAGGGCTACATAGTCTGGACTGCGTTGACTTGCTTGTGCATTTCGTCTTCATGACCTCAGCATTTGTGCACAAGTGGATTCTTTTCTCTGGAGTCACTACAGAGTCTCTGAGCAGCATTTTTATGGAGCTGCCTGGAATCCCCAGAATTTCTCCTGATTGGTCTACATGGATGTCCTAATCTGGGTGCCACCAGACTGAGAGATAACAGAGATATAATCACCACCTTGAGGCTTCTACTGCTGCCAGGGCTAACAGTGTCTATATTTGCCCATCACCATCTTTTCCATATTTTTGGGGTAGACTTTCTGCCAGCTGGCTTTTGGCTAAAACATTACTCGTGTCAGTACTGGTTAAGCCCAGTGGCCATGGTTTCTGTGTCAGCTGGAAACCAGACAAAGTACCAAGTATAATAATTTTCCCAAATTGTCTCACAAATTTGCAGAGACTTCATATAAATGTAGAACAGCTGAAGCAACATGAGTGATCCCTTAGGGAATTCACAGCTGAGCACCCTCAAGCAGAGGAATAGCTGCCCATCACCAGTCTCTGGACAGGATCAGAAAAGAGTGAAAGGGAACTGCTCTAATGCAATTCCATCTCCTTGTGCCAGGTTTTCTAGTCTTGGTATTAATACTCTGTGATGATCTGTGTCCAAGACTACCACAAAACTAAGCAGAATTATCTGGGACATTTGTCATGTGTCCGTTGTCACGAGGGAGGCTGGATCAGTGGCCAGAAATGGCCTTGACCTAACCTGCTCCTGAATAGCTGGACATGAGCTACTTGAGCTGTCATCCTCTCTTTAGTGGCTCTTCTCTGAAAAGCAAAACTTGCTTAGGTAACCTGGAATCCCTCAGACATCTGCACAGCGAGGGCTTGAGTGACAGTCACAGCCTGGGCAGAGTGGAGGGGTCACATTATTCTCAACCAGCCACACAATCTTGTGTATGAATATGGGGTAAAAATGTATTTCATATACAACTGGAATGAAGTTTTGCATAAAGAGCTTATAAAACCTCATGAGGACTTTTTACTAGTTCAAGGGCTGCCTCTTGTTCTTATTGAACTCAATGGGAATTTTGCTACTGACTTCAAAGGAAGTTGAAAGGAGCCATGAGGGGTTGATTTGCACTCCTACATGTGTGCTTCTGCACACCAAATTTGCAGCTGGAAGGACTGTGTTTTAGTTGGTTTTGTTGCTGTACTTGTTGGGTTTTTTGCTACTTGAGAGTTTGCGTGAACACAAGATCTGCTACGTGCAGATTGTCTACACACATGCAAAATATATGTAATGCAAGAAGGATTCTTTAAGCTACTTCATCTGAGTGGCTTCATTCTCCAGAGAGGCAAAAATCTCTCCTAAGAACATAACGGCTGGTGAAGAAGGTTCCTCTCTTGCCACTGCAGGATGCATAAAACCAAATCAAATTTAAATTACTCCTTTTGCAGGTCTTTTCCCAAGGCTGCAAAATGGAAAACTTCAGCTTCTATTCTATAAGCAGGCACAGAGCCTTAAGACCAGATTCAAGAAGCCAAACATGTCAAAATGGTTTGGAACTTTAACCACATCTGAGTGCATTCTTTTCCATTCTTTCTCTGCAGCAATTTGCAGAGGATGAGACTTACCAACTACATCCAAATACACTCCATTGGGCAAGAGGACCCCTTGCATAGGAGTACGAGTTAAGGCTTTGATGGCTCAGAAATAGGAAGAAAGTTGTTTAGAGTGGGATCACAATTTAAAACTAGTGATTCACTATGAATAGAGGAGTGACTTTACAAATATCTGTCAGTTCCGTACAAACCATGTGAACGCTGGGGCCTCCTGGGAACCAAGGCAAAATCAGATAGGGGTAATTTCTGTGTCAGTTATAACATACTGTGTTAATAATAGTAATAAATACTGTGTTTGCTTTACATTTGACCGAAACCTGGTTGCTGATAACTTTCTTTTAGGGACGATTTCATAAGCCATAGGTTTTCCTGCTAGGAAATGCTCCTGCATTGCATGCTTCAATAATCACCATCCCATTCTTGATAGTTGCACATTGTCCATGAGTCTAAATAGCATTACTCTTGCATAGATTTTTTATGTACCTCATATATTAGCAGTCATTGTCATAACCTTCTTCAGTGATCCTGTAGCCAATCAATATGCATTTAACTCTTTCAACATTCTGTTGTGAAAGCATTCCAGGGAGACCAGAAGAAAATTTGAGGCAGCATCAGAATCTCTGAGCAAGTGTATAACAGAAAGCAGAGTGGTTGGGCCCTCTCAAAAGAAAACTGCTTTGCTGCTCTCCCCGCCTGCATGACTCTTTTCTGAATTACTCAGATCATGGGCATGGAGTAGAAGATTGTAGAAGCTTCATAGAGGATGACTGCTGCTAAACCAGAGAGAATTGAGTGACCAGTATGATGTGTGTAGGAAGATACTGATTGTGGAGACGGAGAGTAAGTGGAGAAGATTGGTGAAAGCCTACACAACCATGTGGTAAAGAGTTTGGGTAGTCCCATAAAGCACCAGCACCTGGTTGCTGATAAGAAACAAATCCAGTTTTCTGAGCTAACTGATGTTTCTTTCCTCTTCATGAAAAATACATACTTACGATCTCTGAAGCTAACCCAGTCAACTTTTCAGAACAGGTTTAATATCTTTCCTTGTATTTGAGGTCAAAGGGCTTTGCTGCAGCTGCAGCTCAGTCAAATAATCTGGACCTGTTGCAGGAGTTACTAGTCAGGGCTCTGATTTGTGTCAGGTGTAGGTTTAAACCAGATGTGACAGGGATACTTTCTGGTGTTGAAAGCTAGAGAAGGTGTCCCACACTTCCTGGGAGCTTAGCCTTGGGCAATAGATACTTAAAATATATTTAAAAGGCAGACAATAAAAAACCAACGTTGGAAATGGAGTTATAATTCATGTAATAAACAGAAACATCCTATACCATGGTTGTGGTGGTGCCTAGTGTTGATTTTTTTATGCTTTATATAAGGCTTGCTTTATGTCCAGGATTAGCTTTTCAACATCCAAGAGTGATAAGGGCTTTTGAAGGGCTGTAGGTAGCTAACTATATGATAAAGCCACAGAGCAGCTAATGGCTTTCTTTCTGTTAAAGCAAATATAGATACCAAACCTAAAAGAAAGGGTCCTGGAGACAGGTACTAACAAAGAAGCCCGATTTGGAGGTTCAGGTCTTTTAAAAGGTGGAGTTTAGACTATGAAGCCTTCATGGGTTGAGAGGGACTGAGGAGACTGAAGGGACATTTGCACATATAAATCATCAATACATGCAAACCAGAGCTCATGGTATCACAGCTTGGCTAGGCTCGCCTTTCAGCTCTGGCAGCCCTCAGTGTGAACAGGCAAGGACACAGCACAGATACTCATCATCCATTTTGACCTGACAGATGTTTCAACCAGAGTGTTTGACACCATTTTGTCACCAGGTTTTGTGCTTGTAAGTCCTGATGGGATCTCATGGATCCTCACTTTGCATTGACAACAGTGTTTCAGTATGTAGTCAGTGACTAAGAATACTTGGATGGACAAGTTTCATTGTGATAATTAAGAAGAATTTTCTCACACTGATAGTTAGACTTTCTAAAAAGCTGTTCACGCCACTTGCTGTCCACTAAGGGTCTAATACCTCATCCTGTTTCCCCAAATGTTAACAAAAAGGAAGAAATGTGTGAAATACCTATATTTTGCTGCCTGTATCTTAGAAACTCAGGATACACCCTGCATATGTAAAAACACAGCACAGCTCTCTTCAATAAGCAAAACGACAACACATGTATTTAAATATCAGAGTCTGCTTCTTTTCCCACACCTCTGTAAAATCAAAGTTTGAAACCCTGTAGGAGCTCTTTTAAAATATCCTGGCTTCCTTGCTGCAGACCATATGTTTTTTCAAAAACCAGGACTGCAAACTCGAATAATTGCATGACTTGCATTCTATCACTGTAGACTGTGCTCCACTGGCTTCAACTGGCACGGTTTGGTAGCTGTTACAGATGCCACAATTCATTGCTTTGAAGTCTGCNTTTCTGTTATGAATAAGTCGACGTTTTGCAACATCTGTCATAGTCCCTGCCACTTCAGCTTCCTTCCTCTGCTCAGGCTTATGGGCTTTATGTTAATACTGGAGCAGCTGTGAATTCACACTCTGAGTGAGGTGCAGCAGAGTTATAAGGGCAGGTAACTGCCTTCCCTGAGGATCAGGCCAGTAGGTGCTGTCTTGCTCTTGCTGACACGAGGTGGGGGGCAGAGAAAGAGTGTGTATTGCAGTGACACTTCTCTGGAAGCACCTTGTCATTGCAATGGTTTGTAATAGTCTGCAATACCCTGTCCTTGTGAAAGAGCCTCAGATCATCCCTGAGGATCCTACAGGTACCCCAACCACCTTCCAGCACTGCTCAGGCTTTTACCCCTTCTTTACTGCTCTGCACAGCTGCATTATGGACAGCTGTGGCTTGGATCACTGGCTAACCTGCTTCTTTTCTTGCTGTTTGGAGGCTCAGGGCAGGGAATCCACGCTGTGCTCAGTCCATCATCACTGCTAGTTCAGATGTTACTGTTGGAGGAAATAGGCCTTCCCTGTGCTGTTTCTTTGGTTATTGATTTTCATATTCCTAGATGCAGTCTGTATAACCTCATTCAGCTGTTAAATGACAGGACTCTGGGGCAAAACATGTCCCAGGTGGACTTGCTATCAGTTTGTTTTAATTAGTTTTTGAAAATACTGCCAACAAGAAAAAGCAGGGCTATTAGTGGTAAGATTAAGCTTTGACTGTTGAAGTGCTTGAACACTAAGGAAAAACACATTCACTTTGGCAACTTCAGCTGGCTGCCTGGAGAATTTGCAATGTGATAGCATTTTGCATGCAGTACAATTTCCCCATTAGAAAAGTGACGCCAACCCGTCCTTGGCATGTGCTAGCAGGGTTCCTCACATAGTGCTCATGCCCGGGGAGGTGCCCTGGCTGTTGGCAGGGTCCTGGCTGTGTTGAATTTTGGCTCTTCCATTCAGACTCCAAATGGAATAATCCCACCTAGGCTGTTTTCAGGTTTGAATCTGGGGGCTGGAATTCATCGCCTCGGAGGGCGCTTCCCCTGATTCAGCGGTGTGTTCGATCCCAAGCATCTGTAATCCCTGTAATCCATTTCACCCTGCTTGCCTTCTGTGTGGAGGATGGGAAGAGAAACGGTCTGACTCCATAAAAGCAAGCAACACTGCCTGTGACCCTGCTTAAAAGCCAGAGGAAGGTGTCCTTGAAGCTATTAAGAGGAGCTATGTGACGGCTCTTTACACAATTATTTTGAGTATCAGCTTCAACTTCCTTGTTAATTTCCAATATATTTTTTTGTTTTGTTTCTATTTGCTAATAGTATTCTGAACTCGATTTGCTAATAGTATGCTGAACATGGTGCTCATCTGTTTTAGCTGAGGTGGTGCTACTGAGGTGGGTTCCTCCTCCCCCCCATACTGTTGGTCTGTTTTATAGAACATGGGAAAAGGGTCAGGGCAAGCATAATTAAAATGCCAGTGCATGAGCAGATTTTGTCCACATGTTCTTAAGATCTTGTTGTTCTCGGGCTGGCTGTTTCTATACACCAGGTGTTAAGACCAAGCTATGTTATAAGGGTTTCATATTAAAAAAAAGTATATTTGATGTGGTATATTATTAGCTGCCAGCACTGCTGGTTTATCCCAAAAGGTAAAATGGGAAGTTTTTTGCATAACACTGCACTTTGCAGTGTTTTGCAATGTGAAGCATCTAGGTTTTGGGAAGGTGAATGCATTTCAGCAGATACTGCTTTGTCTCTCCATGTCAGCTATGATTTGGCAGGGTTTCTAAATCTTTGCCACTTGAAATCACATTGAGCTGAAACTTGCCCAAAAAACTGTCAGCATTGTTGCTTTTTTTCTCTAACATACTGTTCATTACTTCCATATACCTTCCCCCACAAATAAAAAGTGTCAAAAAAGGAAACAAAGGACTTTTAAAAAAAACAGATTTCTAACTGGTGGTGATTTACAATCTTTGCAAACAATTAGACTTCAGTGAACACAGAGATTTTTTAAGTTTTGATTTTAGCATTTCTAAACAAAAATATTTTGAAGCCTTGAGATACCAATTTTTGAAAAAATTAATTAGAACCATGCCGTGTTTTTCATAAGGATATGACTGTCTATCATGATGCTTGCGAAAGTTTAGATTTAAAATACGGAAACATTTATCTGTGTTTAACTAATAATCAAAAAACAGGCAAGTGTGAAAGAAGTTGTTAGAGTAGAAGGTAACATTTTTCTCAAGTAAAATTTGTGAGCAGAAACCACCTTTGCTCCTGCTGCTCTTGCCCCTTTTAGTTAACAGGATGCGTAAGCTGGAGATCAAAGTGACATACAAAAGTGATTCTCTGAACAAGCAAGGTTAAGGATCAGCTCACCATTGTTGTTATCTTTCCTGCACCATTTAGGATACCTCCAGGGGCAGAATTTGGGGTGTGGGGAGGGACAAGGCTGGAATAAGAACAGAACAATGTTGAAATAGAATAAAATGTGAATATATCATGCATGCGTGGATATGCCATGCTGGGGTCGTGTCATTTTGGAAACTTTACCAGCAGCCAGGGAAGCACAAACTGAGCAGCCACCATGTCTAAAGATGGGGGTCTGTGCATGTACACAGGTTTTATACATGTGTTGTATGTATGCATGTTCTTCATACACACCTACAACACATGGATGGTTGTCTAGTTACTACTTCATAGCCCACAGCAGAAAGTTGCTTCCAGGTTTCCATTCCTCTTTTTCCCCCAAAGAAGATATATAAAGCAGGTTGGATAAATTACTTTCTACAAGCACTGCTACCTCTCCCAGAATTATAAAAGGCAGTTACAGAAACCCAGCTCAGATGTAACAAGATGTCTGTAATCAGGTGGGATGAACTTTATCTAAAATCTCTGTGCTAATGATTCTGACTTCCTCTGGAACTCCTTGCATATACCCAGGCATAATATATAACATACAGCAGCCCAGCCCTTGCACACAGGAACTGCTTGTCATTTGTCTAAGATTTGCTCATTCCAGTCCTGTGGTTTCTTTGGAAAAGGAAGTGCTTTTCTATCAATGCTTTGCAAGGTGCTATCCATTAGACAGAGTGACATTTATACCTGTGCCTGGAGCAACACCCTTTAAACTTTGCTGGGCTGAACATGAGCTACTTCTATTTCTCCTCCAGAAGTGGCACTTGGGAACATTTTGCACTTGGTGCTGGACACTCTCAACTGTCTGTTCAGAAACATAAAACCTCAGTGTTTTGAACATCAGGTGTGGCCTAATTCTTCCAGCGCTGTAAAAGAGCACTGGCAACACAACTTAGCTGCCTCTGTTCTTAAACCAGGCCTTGACTAGAGCTGCTACACTGCCTTTTAACAGAATCCTGAGAGCAAAGATCAGTAATTTCACAAAGTTAAAATCCCTTTCCTTTTTCAAAGACATCAAAGAGGCTTACTATAACTAAGAATTAGGTGTGGGCTGACTGTCCCTCTCTTTCCTGCCCTTTTTAGCATAAAATTGAACTATACTGACACAAAGTTGTGTAGTTATGTTATAATGGTAGTGTCCATAGAGTGGATATTTGTTACTTTACTCAGTGTAACTCATTACCAGTAAACTAGGTCTGTATATTTACTTATCTATGCTGAAATAAATACATTGCTGCAGTTGTGATTGTTACAGTTAAGACTGAAGTGGAACTTCCAGTTACGGCTCTCACTTATATATCTAATTATAGTGTTCTTAATCTTGTACCAGCTTTGCTTGGCTGAAACATTGTATTCGCACTCATTTGAGAAAAGCATTCATGATTTTATCAGTCATGAGTAATGTCGTCATTTCTATTTCATACCAATAGCCACACAATCTTGCCTTCATATTCTATGTATATAAAGTTTACATATATAACTTGTTATTTTATATGAGTACTTATTTACACATACATACACAGACACATAAACTGATAAGGAAAAGTATTTTGGCATTAGGCTTTCAAGGAATTATGAAGTTAGAACACAGTGAAAGGTTCAAAATGAAACTTAAAACTTTACTGGCTATAAGATTTCATTACCAACACAAAACTCAGTCCAATACTTTGCTCAGGCCAGGGTCAACTTATTTTTAGCAGGCGGGATTATCTTATAGTTAAAATACAGGGGAGAATAAAGTTTGAATTTCCACACAAAAACTTCACATTGCTAAGTAGCTCCTAAAAGGAAAAAAAAAAAGAAAAAAGGAATGAGGTCTGTATATTGGCAAGAATGAAATCTTGCTCAGTTTAGTGCAACAACTTTGGATTTGCCTCGATCTGCGTATATGGGAAGGATCTATATATTTGTTTCTTTATGTGTTTTCATCCACTGCACAACACCACTACTTTATTCTTCTACTGACATTGCGGGGCAGAGATTGTGTGAAATAACTCATCTGTGCACTAGCCAGAAGTATTTCTTTAGATACAGAGGTTGGCATGGTTTCCTTCTGTGCCCTCCCTCCTTTTCCATGTGAGTGTATTCGTGCCAATGAGAAGGTTTTCAGAGAAGGAGGGGTGCTAATGCACACATAGTTACTCTGAGTTCCTGAATAGTTATCTTGGAAACAGCTCTGCACTTTCAGGAGTCATCTCCTCAGGCAGGAGGCAGCAATGCTTCCTATTTTAGTCAGTCACAGACCCCAAGGTGCCAATGAAGAGAAAAAAGATCTTGCAATAGTAGTCACAGCACATGGTCAGCATGAGCAAGTCTCACATCATTGTTCACTTACATTTGCTGAAGAGATCAGTGCTGAATTAAAAATTAATTTATAAACTTTACTTATAATTGGGATGTACTTTCTAAATATCTAGAAACATAAAATGTGTATTAACAAAGTTGGCCTTAAAAAGATGAAAAACAAAAAGAGGAAAAGTGGCTGGATTTTCCCCTGTTAATTGCTTAACACTCTTCACTAAAGAATTTATTATTATAAAAAAAAAGATATCTTGAGCTAATAAAACAACATAAAGTTGATGACTTTGCTCATAGATTTATATGTGAGAATTCTAAGTTGACAAGGGAGAATGAGTCAGTATTTCTGTCATGCAATAAGGTTTCAGAACATTCATCATCAGGAATTAGGTTCTTGCATCTCTGAAGCTATGACACAAGCTGTGACATTTTCCTCAACGGATTTTGGAAAAATATATACACGCACTGAAATTTTACACCTGCCATTGGTTCCCTCCCTTGCATATTGGGGAAAACAATACTTTGTGAGCAGAGACATTTTACAGCCCTTTTATGGAAAGACCACTGTGCCCGGCATTATGCTAATATTTTCTTAATCTAAGCAGATGTTTAAACGAAGTTGTAAGACTTCAGCATCCATGGCTGCTGGCACTTGCCCTGTTCCAAGGCAGAATCATGGAAAATTGCCATAAGGAATTATTCCTCCATGAAAATGAAGCGTAGGTTTGGAGGTGACAGACTACCCCTGAGGAGAAACAAGGAACCCCTGAGGAACTTCTTTTCTTTGGCACTTGGCTTTATATGAGCTAGAAGCCCCCCTGGGCCTTCTGCAATTTTTCCAATGGGTGGGAAACACAGTTAACATTTAGGAAAAGCAATTTTTGACTGCCAAAACTGCAGTGCCTGACAGTTTTTCATCCAAGCAGAACTGATGAAAATCCAAATATTGGTGGATTTTGCTTCAGATGCAAATATTTTGTATAGCTTCAGTCCCAAATTGAAGTCCCAATGGAATTTTGATTAAAACTCCTGATACCCATACCTCAGTGTTTGCCTCATTTCAAATAATACCAAGCTGAATATTTTTAATAACCTTCTGAGTGTATATACATGTCAAAAATATTTTAGCCTAGTACATGCTCATAATGTGGTATGTGTGTTTTCAAAGCAGACTTCAGTGAGGATTTCTATTCAGAGTGTGTTGTACATCCAAAATAACGAGCAGAAAATATTATTATTTGCCAGGAGGTATCATTCAAACAACCAAACCACACACTTCTTGGCCTTGGGTCAATTGTGCTATCAATTGCCTTACACAAAATCAAGCTCTGGAGCAAAACAAGTAAAAGTTACAGCTTAAAACAACAGTCAGTCTTGTGATGCTGTTTGGATTAGCAGAAAGGATATTGCTGAGGCTGAATAAGCATCACTGTTTTCTCTCAGCTAAGTAGACACAGCAGACATGGCAGTGATGATTGCTGCAAGGAGAATTATGTGTAGAGCGATCTCAATTTTTAAAAAATATCTAAGGTTTTGTTCAATTTATTCAGTGCTCATAGTTACAAGCTTTCACATTAGTTCTTTGAAGCACACAGATCAGGAAGGTGAAGCTGTATTCTCCCTCTTGAAAATCCAGAAAGCTTTCAGCAAGGTTTCCTTACCAATGCCTGCTACAAAAACTAAGCTGCCATGGGATGAGAACCAAAACTCTGACACGACTCTATCTGATTAAAAGATAGTAAAGAAAAGGTTAGGAATGAAAGGTGGAGAGAAGTCAAGAGTGAAATCCTGCAGGATCTGTGTTCTGGCCTGTGCTGTTCAACATGTTCATAAGTGATATGGAAAAAGGAGTGAATAATGAGGTGACAAGGTACACTGATGATAGTAAGTTATTTAGGGTGGTAAGGACAAGGGCCTCTTCACGGTTGAAGAAGGACCTGACAAGATAAAGTAACTGAATAAACAGAAGATATTTGATGTAGGTAAATGTAAAACAATGCATTAAACAAAAAGCAATTCTAGTTTTACCTGTTCAGTGGTGGGTCTCAAGATCTGTTGCCACAGCCTTTCACAAATTAGATCTTTGTGTTAGAATACACACTTCCAGAGAGACACTATCTCAATTTGCAGAAACAGTGAAAAAATAAATATTTGTTAGGCACTGGCTGCAAACAGAGGGCAAAAACTACTTATGATTATGCTGCCAAAGAGTCTGTGGTGGTGCTGTCTGGAGCACTGCATACAGTTCTGCCCTCTGTGCATCCACAAGGGTGTAACAGAGCTGGGAAAAGGCTGGAAAAGAAGAGCTGTCAAAGTAGGGCACAGCTTCTATAAGGAGTGAGTGAGGAGAGCATGAGACACCTGACAAGAGATACAGTACTGCTCTCTAAAACCATGCTTCTGCTATAGAAGACAAATAGGAAATAGATATCCACTGTCTCTTACAACCCAAAAGCAGTCAAAACAGAACAATGAGACCGTCTATGGAACTGATGAGTGTGAAAGAAAAGAGGATCTATTTCTTCCATAAGTCAATGGTAAGCTGTGGAACACCTTGTGAGTGAGTAATTGGGATACTAACTGGTGGCTGCATTGAGAACAGTAGACAAAAAGGCAGTTCCAGACTAGAATACTTCCTAAGCTACAGCTACTGTGAGATTGAGGTTGTATTTTGAGGAAATACTATTGCAGACTTGCACTGTTCTTAATGCCTACCCTAGACATCTGCTAGACACTCTTGGAGACAGGGCACTGATCTGGATGGACCTCTGGTATGGACTAGCCAAACTAGACTTAGATTCCTGTATTTATGACTCAAGATCTGTGTTAGCTTGTTTACACTTCGGTGGAAAAATGAACCTTTAATTAGGAAAAGTAAAAATGCTCTTCGCCTCCCCAAGCCAAAAAACCCCCAAGTGTTTCTGGTCAATTCTTGTATAACATTAGCTGAATATCCGTTTACAATCATAAAATAGTTTGATGGTCACAAATGTTTCCTTGAACACTTGAATTTTACATGGAAAACGAAGGGTGACTGGTGTGAATCCTTCCCTCCATGCTCAACAGCATCACCTTCGTATTTCTCTTCTGCATTAAATCACTACAGTGTTTCCAATGCTGCTGTTGGAAAATTCACAGGAATATTTCCATGGGCCACTGTAAAAAACTTCCATTTCTTTCCATTTGCTGGTTTTTTACTCAAATAAAATCATCTTATATGTCAAACTTTTGAGCTATACTGTCTAGTCACATCATAGAAAGCTACATTAGAGCATTAGTCAGGCAATATTCCTTATCCAATCTTTCTACAAGCCTCTTCCCTGTATAAAAAGAACTTGACCTGGTAATCACAGAGCACACTAGAATGACTCATTATGTCAGTCCCAGAGAGTGTACAACAAACAGGAATAGCAGCACTGCCATCAATCCCAACAAAAATAAGAAATTCAGAGTCGTTGAAATGACAGACATGAATACTGTTCTTGCAAAGGAGATAACAATGCTGCCAACCAGAAAGAAGAGCAGCTATTGCTAAACACAAGGGGATCTTTGACAGGCTGTTATGATAAGGAGTCCTCAGCTGGCAGGCAGACAGAATGCATCCCTGCAGAACTTTGAGTCAGGGGAAGCCTGTTGGCCAAAGTGCCTGCAAAGGAAGAGTGTGATGCAAAACAGGAGTGAAAGACAGAACTCATGTGGCAGAAATCAGAATCAGGGATGGAAATTTTAAAAAGTAACATGGCCTTGTGCCACTGTGACGCCTGTACTTGAACTTTTCCTGGTCAAAACTGCCTGTTGCAGCAGAATCTCAGTCCAACATTTTTGACTGTGCTGTCAATCACAGAAAAATTCAAAAGTTTTAGGAAATTTTGGTTTAGGAAACTCTTCTCGACCACTTATTCATCAATGTGAGACATTTGTATTTTTTTCAGCTGCAGGTGACTTTTGTTGTAGCAAAAAATAATCCAATACCATTTTCTTTGGAGAAAAAAGAGTTGTTTTGCTTTTTCCTTCTGTCTGAAGTAGAAAAAGTAATTTGAAGAGTTTAGTATTTTTCATTTTAAGAAGGAAAGAGACTGAGAGAAGAAAAAGAAAGACATTACCACCAGTAATTACTTCCTCCTCAGTTTTAACAATAATTATTTAAGATCCAGAAAATGTGTCAACTCAGACTTCCCTACAGCTCTGTCTCTCTAGCTTGTCAGAAAGAATTTATAGGGCCACTTAATTACAACTTATAGGGAATATAACTCTGGTAAGAGAAAGATATAAATATACAATACCCTTCAATGACTCAAAAAAAACCAATCTGGAAGACAGAACCCTAATCAGCAATTGAAATAACTCAAGTGATAAAGGTTTTCTTCCAGGAAATTTTAATTGAAGGCTGGATATTTATATAGAACACATCTGATTCAATGCCAGCTTTTGAGTTGCAAGCAAGAATTCAGTCAGGAAGGTCCTGTATTATTGAGGGCCTCAAGAGCAATGTGTCCCCTTCATAGGTAAAGAAAGGTAGGCCCCCTAAAGTGAATCATGCCTGTGACTGAGGTTTGGCAGCCAGTCTGGCAGAATCAGCCACTACACGGGCTTTTTGGGGAGGGATCACTTCGAGCCCATGCTCAGGGGTTCCAGGCTGTGTGAACAGCAATCTGAAGCCCACGCTTTCAAAAGCCCTTGGTGGCAGCCTGAGTCCTCTCATTGCAAATCAAGAATTCCAGGTTGGTGGCAATTCTTTCCCATTTTAGAGAACAGCTCACTCAGACAGTGCCTGATCTCCTCTTGTTCAGACACCACAAAGGCAGCCTTCTCTTTACACCCAGACATCAGCTTAATCAAACTGAAATGAAGAACTTCCTGAGGTCATAGGAAATGGAAGCTCTGATCCTCCTTCCTGAAGAAGGCAGGGTCTCCATAAGACAATAAAGGTGATGAGATGGGATTTGTAACAAGTCTGAGTTTGTTCTCCTTGAGGGCTGCTTCTTATTCCACCAGCAACATGTTCTTTAGGTGCTTTCTTATGTTCCAACTGTTGATGCTTTTGGTCAGCTCCTAATTTAGCAGAGAAATGACAGTGTCTTGTACGAAAGGATGCATTTGGCAAGATACCAATGTGGGTTTTATTTATATTATTTTATTTTATTTTTAATTTTTCCCTAAAAGCTTCTGGTTTACAGTTTCCAATAACCTACTTTGGCTTCTGGAAGTGCTCTGTTTTGCCACATAGCAACATCAGAGGACAATATATAATAAACTTACCATGATAATAATTTCAAATTTTGCACTGCAAGAACAAATGGGGGACAATAGCAATTTATATATGGTTCTAAATACCTGATTAGAATAAACCCCTGCAACTGCTTTTAGATACCTCATCTCCTTGTCTCTTTGTAAAGAAATCTTGAAGATAATGAAATTGGAACTGTTTTGGAAAATTCTTGGCTTGAAAGGCAAAATATTGAAAGCAAATTTATCTGAAGGCACTGGGAGATGCCAGAGCTTTTCTCATGTGAGATCCTTGGGTTTCCAGACATTAACTCTTTTTACTTCAGTGTTTATCATTAGCTGAATCTTCTATAACTCTTAGGAGCTCACTCTTCCACTTACCATCCAAAACATGATAATAAAAGAGAAGATGTTCAGAAGAAGATTATGACACAGACTTCCTGCCATCACAGCTATGTGCTAGCTTCAGCAGGGCTGCTGGCTGTTGCACTCAAAGCACGCTGACATTTGCTGGTGCCTCTGTGAACAACTGGCATGATTTGTGATCTGCTCTTTGGGCAGGTGAATGGCAGGAAAATGCAGGCAGTGCACTTAGCTGGAAGGCGCCTGTCCTCACAATCCAAATCCCTGGCTGATATAGGAGAGACAGTGTATTGCCATTTCTGCCCTTTTGGCTGCTGCTACCACCACCTTCTTAGTTATTTATTTTTAGCTGGGACTGAGGGGAAAGTGGCAAAGCAAGTTACACAGCAGATTCAGATGTAGTTTGCTACCAGATTGTTTCTTGGAGTTTGTCATGCTCAGTATCACTTGTGGATTGCTATCTTGCAGCATAAGAAAGGAAGGAAAGAAGGAAGGAAATGAAGGGAAGTCAGAGGATATTAGAAGCATCATCACCAGGTTTTGATTCTCTGCAGTGTTACACTAATGGATAAGGAAAATGCATTTAAATTTCATTCAGATTCAATATATGTAGCTGGAGAATGTAGCAATTTGTTTACAAAGTTATTTTGTGTGTAGCTGCCATCCTTGGACAGAACTTTTCACGTGTGGAAATCAAAAGCCAAAACCAAAGAAAGAGAGGAGAAGCAAAAAAGATATTAACATGTGCCCTGCCCGGCTTTTTTACTTGTGCTTTCTTTAGCGCTCATCAAGGAAAGGGCTGACTTTGAGTTGTGTTCCTGAAAATCTGCAAAATATTGTTGAATTCACTGAATCTGATTCGAAATTTGGGATTCTATGGGCATGAGATGACTGAAGCTCACAAACATTGGCGCAGCTTCAGTCTCAGAGCGTGAAATATAGAAGTATGCCTGGTCCTACTAGGAACGAGCCTCTAAGGACAAACTGAAAGTACAAAACAGCAGAACTCTGGCTGGGGAGGGAATCACTATTTCCCCCTTAATGTTGTGGTGAGAGCCCTGAAATGGCTGAAGTCTCTGGGAGTAGGAAGCTTGCTATTGACATCTATTGATGAAGAAGAGAAAAGCAGCTCAGACTGGCCTGAGAGCACCACATATTAGAGGATGGATGGGGCTGGGAGCCCTTTGTGAGCATCAGCTGGGGAACAAAGGGAAAAAATTAAGCCACCCTAAACTTCATTTTTATTTTAACCTAATTTTCTAAAAGAGCTTGTGTTCTTGTGTAGGTAGGGATCTATCCTAAGAATCAGTTTTATTTTGTAAGAATTAAACTCAAAGGTCAGTTCATAAAAATATGCAGTGTACAGTTACCTATGTGAATAGAGTGATTTGTCCTGTAAGCCACTCATTTTTTATCCTCTTTAGGTCACCAGCTGTTGCCCTAAAAAGTTATACAATATGGTAGCACTACTTCGCCTTTTTCTACCAGAAATTAAAATAATTTAATAAACATCTTTGTGATTCCCCAGCATTTAAAGTGTTATCATTTGATGGCTACAAATATACATACATCCCAGCTTCCATTGTGTATACACATGCATGACCAGGGGATCATTTCCACATGTAATTATTTGCTACAGTTCCCTCATTACTAAGTGTGGGTTTAGTCCATTTGCCAGATTTTCAGCTTTTGAAGAAGAAATATAGAAAGGAATTGCCATCGGGTTTCCATTTCTAGTGTTTCAGTTTGCCTTATGTCATAAAACCCTTTGATACACATAAATATGTTTTCACATGCATGCAAAGAATTGTTTTCAAAGTACAGCACAGTCCCACGGACAAGGAAAACTGCCTGAACATGCTTCCAAACACGGTCCCAACACAGTCCAAATGTGCTTGTCTGCAGCTCTTCACAAAGTTGGAGTTCACTCTTCTGAAAGTTAGCCCTAGTTTTTTTGAAAAGAACAAACAGATCCCAACGACAACAGCAAAACCAAGCTTGAATGTATTAAACAGCTATTTAAACCGTCAAACAGTATGGGCTTTCTTGTGCATCAGCAGGGAGCTAAGCTTTTCCCAACAACACTCTGTGATGGATCGCCCTGCATTTGAGTCAGCTCAGATGGCAGGTCCAGCACCTTTAAGGAGGGTCGTGCATTTTTCTTGTTTGTACTAGGCTTGGAAAAGTTGGGAGGAAGAAAGGAAGCTTCTCAGATCATATGAAAGAAGGCTTAGTGTACTGCCCTGCTACCTCAGGGTCTGCCCAATTAAAGGACAAAACCCTGTCACCTGAACTCAGAAAGAGCTCAGATAAAAGATAAGATCAGAGGTGCAGGGGGAATATGAGCAATTAGCAAATTCACAGAGCAGCCAGAAGCCCAGGTTGTCCCCTGACACCTACTCCCAGTTGTTTGGGATTATTTTTCTGTATCTAATGAAGCTTCACCAGTTTTCCAGTGCTAAATAAAAAGAAGTACCAACAGCTGAACAGAAGCCTTCTCTTGAAACTCCTACAGCAGATTTTGGGAAGACTCTTAAATCTGCACAAATCCCAGCATGAAAACAATGGTAAGCCCCACTCATCATATTCATCCCAGATTTTTTCCACATGTCAGTCTTCCACCTCAGAGCCATGTGATTGCTTTAGTCAGCAAAGTAAACTCCATGGACAAATTAGGATGTTCAAAGCACTAAATAATTGAACCACATCACCTCTTCTGTACTGGCAAAGTAGGGATATTCAAATACAAAATTGTTTTGTTTTGTATGAGTCAAAATACAAATTTGATAAGCACAAGCATCAAGTTATATTTTGTTCTGCTGTTAAACCTTCAGACCTCCTTGAAATAATGAGGAACTGTCAACTCTGAGAGGTGAACATATTTCTTGATAGGTACACTGAAGAGGTGCTGCACTGTGATGTGGACAGTAGTTAGCACTTTACCTCCTCCTGATCCCCTCTGTGAACACCAGCAGTTTTATGTATGGACAGAAATGTATGTTTCTGTCGATGTGGCGTTATAACTAGACATGGAAATATGACAAAAGCACTTGGGCCACCTATGCTCTTGGATGCAACACTGAAATTCAAATGTCCTGTGTTTAATCCATTAGCAAAAGAAGATAACTGCCTTTTTATTAAAACTTGGCAATCTGTTTCATATTAATATAAACACTGAAAAGAGGAGTATAAATTCTTAGTGAGCAATGCTCCAAATGTACATTTGATTAAAATGATGCCTCTTCAGAGAAGTAGACTGTATTTATATATATTGGATGGAACACTTATATTTTTTGGCAGGCCCACATATAGAATTTGCATGTTAATATGCCAGTATGGATATGATCTTTTTAAGTAGCACACATCAGAACTCATATTGTTTTCCTTTGGGTCCCTACCACAACATCACTGACTGTAGGGGGTAGATGAGGCTTTTAAGAAAACCTAGGAATACAACACTGTTGAGCTTCACAACTTCTAAAATTCATTAACCACCAGTGTGTGTAAAATTTCATAACATTTGAAACATTTAACACCCATGCCCATGAGGATGGAAGCCTAGAAAAGGGTAAGAAAAAAAGATTTAGGCATGTCTATCAGCTGAATCTACAGATCATAAATTCACAATGCTTTCATTGTCATTCATGCCACTGGCCAAGCAAAAAACAAAACTTACTTGGAGACTGACAGACTTCATTGTATGGCATGTTTATGAGGCATCACTTTTTTGGTTCTATTAATCCTTTAATCCTTCTCCTTAAAAACCCGAAATTTTATACTTAGAGTTCATCTGCTGTTTCTGAAGACAAGACGACTCTAGAAATTTGAAAACACCAGCTATAGTATATTATAGCTTTCTCTACTGCATGGCCCTGCTTGCAGTAATAATAATCATAATAATAGTAAGAACAAAACCACTTCTAGCTACCCACATATTATTTCCATGTAGTCTTGGCCAAAAGATTTTTTTAATTGCTCTCTTTAAAAAAGTAACACTTAAAACTGTCAAAATGTTCCCCATGTGCTTCAGACTGGAAATGGCTAGCCTTAAAAACAGTTGAGCAAGATTTTCCCATCAAGAGAGATCTGAAGAAAAGTGAGTTAGATAGATACATTTAGAAATAAGTTATGAAGTTGGATATATCACAGAGGTGCCTCTGAAATTGTCGGCTTTGGACAGCATCACCCATGCCTCTGAAACTTGTGATCATATGAGACTCAGGTGCACTGGCAGGAGCGTGTGCTCCATTGCCTGGTTCCAGGTACCAAGTGTGCACAGCAAGAGTCAGCACTGGGCACTTCTTACAGGCACGGAGCACCTTCCACTGCAAGGCAGGAGCAGGGTTTGGGAGACATAGTCTGGAGGGTGTAGTTTGTTAGAGAAAAGCAGCAAAACTTTCTGGAAGTTGGTGAGGAGAAGGAAAGGCATTCCTCGATATATTTGAGGGATAAATAGAACAGAATATTTTTTGCAATATGTGCTTGCACTTCGCACAATGTGTTCAGTCAATCCTGAAAAGCTTCTATTCCATTTGATTGGATGGGGCTCTGAGCAACTTGATCTAGGTGAAGAAGTTCCTGCTCATTGGAGGGGTGTTGGACTAGATGACCTTTAAAGGCCCCTTCAGACTCAAATCCGTCTATGATTCTATGATTCTATTTAAGAACTAGATGAGATAAAAAAGTATTTAGATGCTTATAGATTAGGTGTCAGACTTTAGAGAGGAATTCAGTCTCCATAGTCAGGTACAGAAATGTCCAGCATTGTGCAGTGGGAGAGAGAGGCTGCAATGCTCAGTGGTTACAAGTCCCTCCCTTCAGTAAGTAGGCACCTGGCTGGGGGCTGCAAGGAGTCACTGATGACCACCTGCACACTGGCATCCATCCACACAGACAGTTCCCCAAACCCAGCACCTGAGAAAGCAGGCAGCATCTGCCAGCCCTGCCTATCTTTTGGTTGTGTTCCAGTATTGCAGCCCTTGGCCATGAAGCAGAGAATTGGATGGGAGATATCAGTGCCCTGCTCAGTCTTGATGAGCTCAAATTTCCATTTCCCAGGAAAGCATGTTAATCACAAATCGGGAGGTGCTGTATAAATGTGAACAGCTTCTGAATGACAGGAATGGAGATTTTGGACCTTAATCTGCTTGACTCTGGGTGCAATTCATAAATCTTTGAGGGAGAAGGGAGGGAAGAACCCAGAGTCCCCTACCCAGCAAGGGCTTATGCACATTGCTGGCCATATGAAGATGCTGCTAGAGTATGTGGGGTTTTGGGCAAGAAGGACAGACAGTGCACCTCTTCAGGGACCTCCCACAAAATTACTTCTGTCCCTGTGAGATGTCAGGATGAATTGCCGCTTGCAGTAGATTGTGCAGCTGTTCAAACTCTGATTGTGCTGCCCTCTGGGTGCTTGGAGCTTGGCCCTCTCTCATACTGAACATGCCTCTGAGCTAGAAATTCCCAGATAATAGTGGTTAGATAACATGCCAAAGTAGCTGATACTATTTTTCAAATGGTTTTATCCCTCTTCCCCTCCCTTAATATAGGGGTTGACATCTTAGATATTGAGCTGCTTGGGGCAAGGCCCATGTGGTCCTATTTTTAGAACATACCCAGCACATTAGAGCCTGATGCAAGCCAAATATGTTATTTTAAGTCAGTATTGGAAAAAGGTTGTTAAGGGCAATGCACTTCTGAGGTTGCCAAGCAGGCTGTGGGGACTGCTGGATGGTACACAGTGGATCTGCTTCCTCCTGTCCAAATGCCTCCTTCTCGTTTCAGTTCTTGGGAAAGTGGCCACTCCACTGAAGATATTTGCTGCATGATTTCATGCCTGAGACACTTTACCAGAGTGTTTATCTGCTCCCATCTCCTTAAGACTGGAAGAAAAAGGGATCACTGGCTTCTTCCTAGTAATTCTTCCTTCTGAACATTGTGGCAATGGCAGATTAATTTTCTGTGTGCTCTTTATGTAGTTCCAGGCTGTGGTTACAATGCAAGCCTGTATGTATATAGCACATTCTATGCTACTTGGTTTTGTTTGCTGATCTACTTTTGCCATGCAGATCTGGGATCCATTGCACCTTATAGGTTATTGTGTGAAAAATTTATTTAAAAAATTGTGTAAAAGCCAATGAAAGGCATTCAAATTAGTTCTCATTTCTCTGTAATTCATTGCTGTTTGTGATGCTCATCGAGAATGAGCTACTGCTCAAGTAAAGAACTAGGAACCAACCATAAAGCTGCATAGGGATGTCCTATGAGTTGTTGATCTGGTATCTCAACCTCACCCTAGTTAAAAAAAAACAAAAAACAAACAAACAAACAAAAAAACCACCCAAACACAAACAAACAGAAAAACACAAAGAAACCCCACCCAAAGAAAACAACTAAAAAGAAAATAATGTTTTTAAACCATTTACTTCCAAGAAATACAGAGTAATACATGGAATTATTCAGGTATTTATTAGACCCACTCCACAGATCTGTTGAATATGATGGCCACAGCCACTGGAATAAGTATGAGCTTCTCAAAGAATGGTATATGAGCCTAATTTATTTCTATGGTTAGAGCTTTGTAAATTTATTTCTTTGAAACTATTTAAACTAAAAAAAATATAGATGATATCCCAAGGCAAATTCAATGCTGCACTGTGTGTACTGGAATAGATCACAGAGTAAATAGAGAAAAAATGAAAATAAAATTCCAGCTGAAATTCTTGTCCAGGAATAGTCTGCCCAGATTTAAAGGCTACAAAATGCCAAAACCAAAGAAGTCTTTTCAACACTAATCTTATTTTCAAATTATTAATGTCTTTCCAATAATAACATTGGTTTTAAAATAATAATAATATTTACCATCTACTAAGTGCCAGGAATCAAACTCTTTGGGATATTAATTTTTAGTTCCTAAGTGACACATGGTGAGATAATATTACTTTCCTGGATTTTCTGTGCTTGAGCTGGGGTCTCAAACGGGTCTGCATTCTCCAAATCTTTGAGAGCTGTCTCTGGAATGCGCCAAAATCTTGTAACTCACTGTTGTTTCTATTCGATGCTGCTATGAATATCCACTGTTTAAATTGGTCATTAGCACATAATAGAAGCAAAGTAGGAGAAAAAAGGCAGGCTAGATGTGGGGTCAGGAATAAATATGCACCTTGGACAACATCTGCCGTGGCTTTTTTCCCTTCTAAATATAACTCATATAGTTTTTTTTTTTTAAATGTGTCTCACTGTTGCTGCCCAAATTCATCGTGAAACAACACAAGATTTTCAGAGATGGTGTTTTTGGGAACATGTATGGATGGCACTGCCAGGAACCAGGAGTATGGGCTCTTGCAAAACCACAGGTGACCTCCATGTGTATGGACATGGCCTTGCAAGAAATCCCTGAAATCTGCCATGCTTGTGCATACTTTTCTGGGCAGTAAAAACAGGGAATAAATGTATTACCCTTGCTGAAGATGAGAAATCTTAATGAGGAAATCCTCTTGGAGTGAAAACTTGAAAAAAATCCTTCCTGTGGATTTTGCAACATAACTGTGACTGGTTCCAGGGCTAGCAAAGCAGCTATTCCTGGCTGCAGTCAAAGCAAGCCAAATTTCACCGGAAAATAATTTGACTTATGCTATTTTTGAGAATGGCAGTTAAGTGGAGAAGAAATTCACACACATACTTGTGAAAAAATATCCAGTGTGAAAATTGTAAGTAAATTTACTGAACATGCTTAAGAGATTAAACATGATTAAAGGAAAACTTACTAAACATGCTGATTCTTTTTACACTAAGCACTATTACTTGTAAGGTTTTTGGTTTTAAATATCATGGTCATACTTGTGCTTTCAGAGTTAATGGTGAATCCTGTTGTCAACATGAGAAAATAAATGAGTAATCAGACATCTTCAGAGAAAGCATTAATAATTTTAGCAGCCTGATTTTTGTAGTAGTGTTGATTTCTTGTTCTTTAGTTCTGTATGTTCAATTATAAAGCTTTAAAGTGCTGCTGAATGGAACCCCAGTTTGGTATATTTTTATGATTTTATGTCTACATAAAAATCTTAAATGACCATGTTTTGTCTGGGTAGTGGTACTTCCAGAAGGTGTAGAAATAAGCTCCTCTTTGCCACCCAGGCAGCCAGTTGCTGTGCTGACCTGCCAGTCAAACTGAATGGGCTGTCCTGAAAGCTGAAGAAATTCATTAGTTTGGAGACTTGTGCAGTGTCAAGTGAGCTCAGTTCCTGAGGCTGGAGATGATGTGAGGAGTGATTAGCACGGCACTTGTCCAAGACACAGCAAGGGTTATTGCCATCCTTATGGCCAGCAACTGCACAAATATGAAACAGGCTGAGTTTGTGGAAGTTGGTTTCCACAAATTATTTGAAGTGTGGGACTACCCCCTAGCTCTATTTATTATTGCAGTTCTTGGTGTAACACTGATGAAAAACTCTGTTTACATTAAGCTGTTCCCATTATTGGGACAGCATTATAGCCATTTTTCCCCAGTGCTGCCTTAGCCGCAAAGTGCTGGCAAATGTGACGTTATGACAACCTTGTTTAAAAATATTCAGCTTAAGATGAGGAGCTGTATTTGTTCTGTAAACTCTTTGGTGTTTTAAAAACACAAACTTGCATGTCTGTCACCTTCTGGGCCTAAACACTCCTGCCATAGGATCTAAGGCAAATAAATATTTGTCCATTTTGTTTGAGGAGTTTGGCGAGGCGGGGAGCATAGAGGAGCAGCAGAGGGCAGAGCCAATGGCCCCATCCAGCCATGGGCTTTGTCAGCGTGGCCGTGCAGTTCAGGAGAGCCTCAGATGAAAGCCCCTGTCTTGGACCCCCTTTGTGAGGGACCATGGATAGGCCAGGCCTGCTAAGTCCCTGCTTTCATTTTGAGCAGTACTGTCGGCAGATAAAGACATACAAAGAAACCCACTTAGACAGGCTTTATTACCCTGGCTGCCTGTAGTATGCTGTGATGGCAATAGGCTTGGCAGCCAGAAAAAAAAGGAGGTTCAGAGAGATTTTACTGGTCTGTTGTCACTGTCAATAAGTTACAGCTCTGTTTTTAATAGCCAGCCCCTGGGTAGCAGTGCCCGGCAGACATCTGAGTAAGCGCTTTCCAGAGAGGCAGCAGATGGATGGCTGCACATTCCATAAGCCACCGCTGCCAGCCCCATGCAGGCCCAGGTGTGACGTGTTAAGCAAAGTCTCGAGTAAGCCCATGAAAAGCACAGGCTTGCAGATTCGGGGCTGGCTGTAAATTCTGCCAGATGGTTGCTGTGCCCTGTGCCAAGGCGTGCCGCTGCACCCAGCATGGATGCAGAGGCACCCTGGCCGCCTGTGCAGGCCACGCTGTGGGGAACAGATGTGTCTGTTTGTCCCTGTGGAGGTGCTTGGGACACAGCCACATCTGGCCCCTCTGGGGATGTGGCTGCATGTGAGCCTCTCTGAGGAGACAGCCATGTTGATGCCTCTTATTGGGACAAGCAGGGTCATGAAGAAGAAGAGGAGAAGCTGTGCATGGCTGAGAAACCAGCTGGTGAGGGAATGCCCCCCCAGGGCAGCTGGGGTGAAGGAGAATGGCAGTTTGTGAACAGGAATTTTTTTTGAGGGGCACTCCTTCTCTGCTTAGAAAGAGACATGCTGCTCTCCAGGAAAAGACAAAAACAGAGTGGTGCTCTGGGCATTTTCTAAACCTTGTTCACCTGGAAATCTTGCTGTGGCAGATTATGTAGTGACAACCGTCTCTCTGCTGCAGACTACTAGCTCCCTGACTAGCAAGAGTGGTGTGAGAGCTTCAGGAAGGATGGGAGAGTAGATGTTAGCACTGCAGCTGTAGCAGCATTGAATATCTCTTGGTTAAAATAATAAATCAGATCTCAGAATGAAAAAAATTAATTTGGAGCATTGTGCATGTTAGTGTTCCAAACATACCTGACAATAAAATCTAGGTCTTACGGGGTCAAACCACATAGAATTACAGAACAGTGTAAATTGGAAGGGACCTGTAAAGGTCACCTAATCCAATCCCTTTGGAATGATCCAAACATCTTCAACTAGATCAGGTTGTTCAGAGTCCTATCCAGCCTGTCCTTGAGTATTTCTGGGAATGGGGACTCTATCTGTTCCAGTGTTTTACCACCCTCTAGATCAGAGTCTTTAGGTATCAAAATAGTTTATGAAGGAGAGCAGAGAGAAGCTGGCAGGAGGAGATTCTTCAGAGAAGCCCAGGCAGTCCTGTTACTGCAGTTTAATGACTACTCCTTGAACGGCGAGCAGTAACAACTGAGGGCTCAAAAGTGACTACACTCTGGGTTTGATGGCAACCCTACCTACTGAGCAGGAAACTCTGACAGAAAAGGCACCTTGTGCTTTTCTCTGAACTCAAGGCAAGTGTTATAACTTGTCTTGGATGTACATAGTTACCATGTTGGTAACTATGTACATGTACCATGGATGTACTTGGTTACCATGCTGAGGATGGTGGTAGAGAACATGACCAAACAAACAAATTCAGCTCAAGTACAGGACAGAGGCTTGGCTAACAAGTGGTGTTGGATCACAACACAGACCATGTGTCTGTTTAATGGGGATACAAACCAATGACTCACCCAGTGCTTTGTGCTGTAAGTTGTTGGATCACGAACATGGCACAGCTCAGTTTCCAGCTAAGAAACACTTCATTCAGCAGTTAAGTGGGTTGTTATCTGGCAGTCATTATATATGTGATTTACAAGGAACATACAGATCTCCATTACCAGTGTGAAAGACCACCAATATAAAATACAGCAAATGGGATTTTTATCTTTCAGCACACAGCAAGAGTGGATGCATGAGCACTCTTTTCAGGCTGTATGTAATCAATCTAGTGTAAGACATTATCTCCAAAACAGACTAAACTTAGGACTGCTTTACATGACTTCTTACCTTTAAATGTATTTGACAATCTGCTCCCCTGGTATCTTGCAGGTTTTCTGTGGCCGGCACAAGATGTTCATCATGAACATAAAATGGTTACTGATGCAATGGGACGCTGTTATGTCAGAGGAATCTGCTGACAGGCTAAGGAGCAAACACTTAACAGAAATCAGAGTCCCTTTCTATTTTGTGCTTTAAATCAACATCAGTGGTCTCTGAAGATGAGAAAAATGTGCACAGACTAGAAAAGCAGGCAAGAATTAAATGACTACTTCTAAGCAGAGATGAGGAAACCGTAAAAAAAAAGGGAAGTTAAGAAACAAACAGAATTTAGCAGTGACTGTATATCTTTCATATTTTGCAGAGTTATTTTGCAACAGGGAAGAATCTGAGAGCAGAAAAAGAAAACAGAATGTCTTAAACTTTGCATCTGGAGCAGATATGAGTATCCTTAAAGCAAATATTTTCTACGGCTGGTTTTCAGAAAGTACAAAGATTCTTAATTGTAATCAGGAAACCATAACGAGCATAAAATTTGGACTAACAGTACTCTCCCTCAGTCTCAGAGCATATGAACAATTAAGAGACTCACAGGCCTGCTGGACACCCTGAGTGGGAAGTGAGAACTCAAGACATAATGACACTTGGATCATTTAATTCACTTAGGTGGGCTCCAATCTGGCAAGCACTTAGGATGTAATGATTAAATCTGTGTAAACAAATGGGAAATTGTATCCTTGTTAATATTTAGTAATTTTTTCTCAAAAGGAAATTGATAAAAACTGCATGGAATAAAACATTTAGTTTAAACCAAACAAAATCTCAGCTGCATGAAAGGAAATTATGGGAAACATTGCATACAAGTCAGAAAAATTATTATTTCTTTATTTTCTACAAAAATCAAACCAGGAAAAATATTTTCACAGACAGAGCTGTTAAACATTCCCCACTCAAACCTGCAAATATATTTGGGATGACCAAAACCATATGTTTCTGGGGTTCCCTGAAGCTTCTTTTTCCCCCCAGCTCTTGTGCATAACTTTGCATATACAGGCAGTTTACTTGAAGGCAGCAGGGCTATTCCAACCTAAGAAAATGCCAAGCATTTGCAGTATGCAGCCTTTACGTGTGTGTTTCAATCCATCTGGAGAATTTAGAGTCCATCCTGTTCTGAGTAATCACATGGATATTAAGAGAAGGATTTTTCATGAACATTGCCTTCTGGTTTTGCTGCGTTAATTGATAATAAATGTTCTCTCTTTGCCAACAAATAGTGTGAACTCAGAAGCAAATGGATTTAAATTAGGAATGAATTTTTGTTTATATGTTTATGTCTCACACAGATTTTTAAATTTGTGTAATGTCAGAGCAGGAAATGAATGTGTCCTATGATCTCAGTGTTGTGTATTTATAACTTGGGTTAAAGGTGACATCATAAACTTCCAGAAAGTCCTTGTATACAGAAAAAACAATGAGGGGGAGAAGACTGCTGACCTCTCATTCACATCAAGAACATTCAACCATAAAATCAAAGGTTCATATCAGTGATTTTTGTAAGTCAAAAATTTCCCTGTGTGGCAAAATTGTGATGAGAAATGCATTGCTCCTGTCGTGGAGATAAGGAGTTTGCATGTCAAAATCCTTTTCAACCATGGAGATTTGGGGATTGATAATTTTATATATAGCCCTTTCTACAAAAGCTAAGTGAAGGAGAAAGGGAAGAAGAAAAATGAATTTCTTCCCAAATTATCCCACAAGGATAAGGAAAAGGACAGTTTCTTTTCTGCCTGTTAAGGGGACAGGTCTTGGGACCCTGGATAGTGAGAACTCAGGCTCTTCTACTCCTTGTTTCAGTAGCAGTAGGAAAAAAGTCTTTCTCTGGGAAATTCAGCAATGTTATGTATATGTGTGGGCCCCTTCCACTGCTCTCCAGGAATGACCTGCCCCACTGCTTCCCCATGCACTCTTCTCATTCTCCCATTTTTCCCAAAGTTAACAAGTCTGGAAATAATTAGGAAATCCAGTCAGCTCTCTAGCACGATATAATTCAATTTACTGCTCTGTGTGTGAAAATTTGAGCTCAAGGCAGTGTTTATCTATTATAAAAATGCTTTCTTGTAAGGGGTAAAACATCCTTCCTGGTTGCTTGTGGCTCATGTCCAGTTGCTTAAATCATTAAAACCACGGGATTAGTGATTACAAGCTACAATTTTTGCCATTGCTGTTTCAGCATACACAGTGCTTTATTTCTTGGAGCACGAAACACAAAAATATAAAGTAGACATTACTTTTCCAGTGTCTTCACCATCATCCAGTCCAGATTTGAGAACAACCATGTGAGAATAGCCCCACTGTGTCAGCATGAATCAGGATGACAGACTCTTGACTGGACTTGAAGAATAATATAAATAAGGTGGGAAGTTAAGAAGCAATGCTACCTTACACTCTTTTTAGTCCCATACTGCTAATGATATAAGCACTTGAACTATATAAGAAGTAATGGAAGGATTTGCTTTTTAAATAAACATACTGTGTCCTGATATTCTAATTTTCATAGAATTTTGAGTATCTGCTGTTTGTTCAGCATTAGAACTGGGAGCATAGAAATGGTAGAGCTTGCTAATACACAGGAGCATATAGGGATGTAAAGGGCTGATTTAGATGGGGTTATACATAGGCATTTTCCTGCATTTCTTGCTTAGAAAAACACATTTTTTTAGCGTAGTATATTCTACCCCACCCATCTCTGGTCATGGTTGGCCTTGTGTCAAGATTGCCCTCACTGGCTGTATCTACATGAGCATTTGAATTATAAGGGATCATTCTCTGGCTGTGAGGTCAGCTGTCACAGAGCACCCACAGCCACATCACTGATATCGTGCAGGGGATGATCTTTACTTCATGCTGACTCCCACTGCTACAGAGAACTAGCTGAAACCATGCCTGGGACCATTCTAACCCTTTAAAAGATAGACTGTTGAATCTATTGCATTTATTTTAGTAGTTAATAAACTGATATTTAATTCATGACCCCTGATGTCAAGATTGTTGTGCACACAGAAGAAAAGAAATATTTCTTTTATATGCATCTTCATAACCTTTTTGAGGTGCAGGACAGGTAAGGCAACTGAGATGTGTACAGACAGTAGCAGAATCAGCATTTTAAAGTGTGTGAAACAGTGTTTTCTTGCTCAGGTTGCCCAGGGTTTGCAAAGATGTGTAGAGGTTGATCTTCCACTGCAGGCCACTTGGCATTTGAAGATAAAGTGAAGCAATTCAAAATACAAATACTTACTGGATATGGCTCCCTTAAAGCCATAGACACTAAATTTCTAAAGAAATCATGATTATGAAAGAATATCCTTCAACTCTTTATGCTTGTCTAGTCAACCTTTGTTGTATGACTTGTGAAACTGTTAAGACATATATAAGATTATAAAAAAAAATAAATTCTGTCCAACTGTTACTTTTAAAATTTTCTATTTGACTTATGGTATTTTGGTGTGTCTCCAGAGGTGGCAGGGTATCTGACAATACAATTTCAGGTAGTTTGGTTACAGAACAGAAAGGTGGGTTCTGGAGGATCTGTACTTTTCAGTCTCATTCAGTACCACTGTGGCCTCTTTCGTGTTGTTGCAACATGAACAAAGATATATCTGCCTGACCATGGACTTTCTTTCTAAGAGCTGGACAAGATAAACATCTTTGCTGTGAAGGGGTAGCAAGGAGAAGATGATAATCCCACCTAGTGGGATTATTCAGTGACTGATTTATTATTGTCTAGCCAAGATTTTAAGGAGCTTTAAGACTTGCCAAAAATTAGCTGGGAATATTACAGTCCTGATAGGAACCATAAGCAGTCCAGGGTTTAATAAGATGTGCAGCTACTCTCTTTGCAGGGAGAGACAGGCTCTCTTCTAAGAAGAGACTTTTCTGTGTGCCTTGCTGCTGTTTCCTACACACTCAAATATAAAGATTTCAGAGCATAGTGCAAGCATGACACCAACACCTCCAGACATCAAACCCACCCTTCTATCACCACTGCAGTTTTTCTGGGGTGCTGAGTAATATCCAGCATTCTAGGAAGGGTCATTAATGGTGAGACGGTCTGTGTTTCAATCACCTGCCTATCAATCAAATTCCTGAAGGCCAGAGTTCAATTAATTGATGACACCCTTGAGGCAACCTAAGCAGTTAACAAGTCAGTGAGACTTGGTAGAAAAACAAGCAGTAAGTTTAAAAAAAAAAACACCAACAAAACCTCCCATAACTCTCTTTTGCCATTTTACCTCCCTCTGACTCGTCTTTCCATCACTGCCCCACACTTGCAAAGGCAATGCATACTTTTCATGCAAAAAGCATGGACTAGACACAAAAAAACAAGACATATTTTAAACCCAGACATCCTCCATGCCATAGATAGATAGATTCATGATCTTGAAAATGCCAAAGGGAAATAAGCAGAGTTTATCGCAGTCCTAATAGTTAATTTCACTGTTTTCTTTTCTTCTTAGCTGCTTTAAATTATTTCTCCATAGTTCCCAAAGTTTCAGTGAGGGTGCTTCAAGTCCCCTTTGTATAGGATTTTCTTTGTGTTGCTTTGATTTAAACAATTGGCTTTTTGACTTTTGATAAACTCTGATGTGGAAGTTTGCATCGCTTACATGGCACTCCCAAAAAACTCTGAACTATATAAAGACCCCTCCCAAATTTGGAATCATGTTCTTTTGTGGTACTAAATCAGACAAGCATGGTTTTAACAACAAACAAATCCAAAACAGTGAAATTAGCTTGGTTTAATCAAGGAGTTTATATTGTCCTTACCAAAGCGAACATGCATGTTGATACAATATAAATATATGTAGAACCTAATGTTTTTACTTTATGTAGATGTGTTCAAATAACTCATTTGGCTTAATTATGTAACAGTTTTAACCAGGCTCTGCTTTTTAGCTGAAAAGTAAGGTTTTGTTGGTGTAACATATTTTGCTATTACCTTATGTTAAAATTCCCCAAACTCACTAGTTTCTCCAGCTACGTATAACCATACTGGATGACTTTGCCTGACAAGTTTCAAGCACAAGTAAATCTTTGGCTAGACCTGCCCTGGTCTGAAAATGTGTGATGAAAAATTAATTTGGCAAGTTTTCCATAATTATGTGTTTATTAATGCTTTGAGCACCTCTAATCTGCAGCAAAAAAAAAAAAAATGCTGTCAGTTTAACTTCAGCTAAGGCTTTGCTCCTCACCAGTGGTTTGTTTCTGGCTTTAGGTTGCTGAGGTGGTGGAGCAGTGTCTCTTTTCCATGTGGAGTCAACTGTTTTGATACAGAGGGAATGCAAGTTTCTAGCACCCCTTGCTGAGTAAGAACTGAAACAGATCTGCTGCACAAACATCAGAATATACAAAATCTCTTTTGGGTGGTTTGCAGCATGGGTTTTATTTACAACAGCATGAAGCAATGTGTAAGGGGGGTTGATCTGGGAGATGCCAGAAGTTTTGCTCAGCAGCAAATGCCATGGAGTTTCCCATATCTCACTTTGTTCACTTGACCTGTGTGGAGGGATCATGTTTTTGAGTAGAAAGCACTACTAAATAGTCTGAAAACTGACTATGTGAGACTAAGCTATTGAACTGTAAAACTAAATGGATACACACATTTTGGGTACAGATGTTTATTACAGCAGCATTATAACTTTGCAGTTATACTGATAAATAAGATGACCTATTTATTTTATTTTAAGTTGATTTGCAAATCTGACTACAACAGCATGAATTTTGAAGAGCACATATGTAATTATTTGGATTCATTGAGATGTCTTGCATCCCCTTTAGTCAGCAGTTTAAAGCAAGTTGCTACTCTTCTAGTCCCTTTTATCTATTATGTGCTTTAAAAGCTCTCCTTCCAAGACAAGGGAGAAGCCCTAAAGGTCATCAGAAGTCAACCTGGAACATCCTTTCGTAGAAGATGATATTGGATGGTGGCAGTGGCAGGTAAAGTACAGTTGGGATGTGTGATATTTGGGGTAGTCCTTAACTCACAAGACAGCTTCAGTGCTCTGCTTTATTTTAGCTCTCCATAGCTTTCTATATGATGCTGAGATTCTGGAGTAAAACAGAATTCTAAAAGCACTTGTCTGAAAAGCCACATCCAGTTTTCTTGTTTTCAATCTAATTTCTTTAGGGGAGGTCTTCCCTTCTAACTGCTGCTGATTGCACCAAGTTTATTTTCAAATAATTGTCAGCAATTAAAATATGGCAGGGAGACTCCTCAGAGAAAAGGAAAAAAGATAATGGGAAGCATATTTGGATATTTGGAGATATGAAAATGGAGAACTGGAAAGGAAAAAAAACTTCTAAGCGTGCAAAAGATCAGCTGGGTTGGAGTTCAACATTCATTCTGGACAAGGCATACAAGGCAAACACCAGTTATCTGCTGGACAGGAAGGTCAAAATCTGGAGCCAGGGCAACCATTTCTGTACTACTGCAGAAGTAGGTAAGTACCCAAATACACTTACCACAAGCTCTTGGAGCTTTGCAAGAACATCCATGGAAGGAAGGTGGTATATTTTGTGGAGACAGGCTGCAACCAAAATGCAGTGAAAAGGACTGGGATTTTCTCAACTCTAACAAAAGACCAGTGCTTTTAAAAAGCTTGTTTGATTGGAGTGAAAATGATCCATAGGCTTAAAAAAAGTAAAAATCCATTGCTCTGGCTTCCAAAAAAAGTTCCATTGCTCTGATAGAGTTTGCTGTCATCCTGGAGGCTTACAAAGCTGTAAAATTGAAGAGAAAATTCAGAAAAGCAGAAATTCTCCATCAGTCAGATCTGGCACAATTAAATAATGGAGGCAAGGCCAAGTGTTTGTATAACACATGCCATGGCTGTCACAGGTCCTAGGAGGACTGCTGATGGGTCACCACATGACAGCCATGGACCAAAACCCCTTCTCTCTGAATGATACATGTATGCATTAGTGATTGTAAGCAAGAGCAAGGAGATTTCTGTAGTATTTCAAAAGCTTTGTGACTACTTTAATGATATGTATTGCTTTGTGTCAGATAACCTTACAAAAATTCTATCAATAGAAGACATAGTACAGGGCTTAGAAGTGGTAATGTTTCTGCAATACGTATCCCTTCTCCATTCTCCCTTTGAGTAATACACAGCAAAATAAAGCTCTTACATCTTCAAAATAATGAAAAAAGTATCCTGGACCAAAATATAGTGGGATTTTTTTCCTGGCTTTCTTGGGGTCACACATTTTTTATGTGGCAGAAGATCTTGTAAGGTTGCTAGTGCACCAGATGTTGGAGTTTGCTTCTGATTCAGACCAAAATCTTTGGGTTTAATCCAGATCTCAAGTTGAGAAATGGCAGGGTTTGCTTTCTCTGACAGTTTTGAGTGTTTTCAATATGCTACCCCTACTTGTAAGGAGACTGTCTTAGGTACTGACAGCACAGAATTGAATACAATGTATCAATACTGTCCTACTTTTTATTTTTTTAAAAAAATTATTTAATTATGAGGTCATCTGTTCTTATCAGTCAGCTAATTGCTGACACAAAGGATGAAACTATCAACTAAATTTTCAGACACCTCTTTCTGCAAGACTGGCCCCTCTAACTCACAAATTATGTGATTTTCATATTGTAATGGGTCACTGTTGCTGCTAGGGAAGAGAGCAATGAAGAATTTACTTCTTGGTTTCCATGGTGTGATTATTAAGGCTTGTACATTGGTTTGATTCAAGTAGCTTCTGCATGCATCATACAGCTCTGAGATCTCTAGCATTCTCTTTTCCCTGTTATTATAAATGGAACTTCTTCAGCAAGAATTTGCTAGGTATTTTAAAGAGCTGTTTAATTTGGGCTGTATCATCTTTTCCATTTATTATTTGTATGTGAGTCCTATGTTGCACTGTTTCAGCTTCATGTATGCCAGTTATATAATGCATTTAAAATAGGTATTTGAAGAAGAGCTATTCACACCCAGTATCACTTTCTGAAATTGTAGGTCAGAGTTCCCTGTGAAAACGGTGGGTGAAGCAGTATCGCCTACTCACCATCCTATGAAATTCCTATACAGAAGCAGTCTTGACCATGAAAAGAAAAACCAAAATACCTCCTGAAGTTTTCTAATACAGTTTCATTTTAAAAGCACTTGAACTAAATAATTGTGTTCTGGTTTAGTTTGCATGCTGCAGGTATTGCACATTACATTCACTTTCTCAGTAGCCAAAGATATTTTTCTGTTCATTATCATGAAAAAAATGTTACTGCCACAGATATCAATCATGTTTCTGTACATTATATTTCAAATCGATTTGTCCTTTCTTGTATAGTGGAAGAAGGGATTATTTGATTAACTGTCCATTTATCATTCCCATTTTCCATTTTTTTCAACTAGGACACATACTAACTTATGCTGAGCATGTTGTTTGTTTTACAGTTCCACTCACACTGCCAAAATTTTATTCGCTTTTATAGAGTTCAAAGGTAGATTTTCTTGGCACTGTGGAAAATTGAACCTAAAAAGTAACAAAGGCTTTTTTTCTTTGAGTCTTTGTTACTCCAAGCAATATGTGTTTCTGCATTCAGTCAAAACAAAATTACCACAGAAGGGGAGTTCTTGTGGATAAACCAAGGCACAAGTAATCTTCCTGCCACAGCAAGGAGTAAAACTGAAGCAGGTCTTGCTTATGGGGCAGAACATTTTCAGCTGCACCTTTGGGCTTTGGCAGGCTGAGAGTCACACAAAGAAACCTGTGTGTCTCTTCAGCAAGACGTGGTCATTTTGAAGCAAGTTGTTTTCTGCATATGGGTGAAAGTACTGGGAACAGTAAGGTGTGGCGTGTAGAAAATAGGGTTTCTCAGATTCATAAATCATGTCAATGTGGTTTAATATTTTTCCTATGTATATTATTTATAAGATAATTAATCCCATCTGTTTCATTAAAAATGCCTTTCCTTGACTTTAGAAACAAACAAAAAAATATTAGAATCCTTGATTTTAAATTAATCTTGAATTTTGGTTTTGAAACATGCTTAATTCTCTGGAAGCCTTGTCTTTGTTTCTAGTTATTTTTCCTCCTTCTTCCACTGTTATGGCAGGGTTTAATTTTTAGAGGAAATTCTTCCTTTCGTTTGCCTCTAACTTTTAGTTAATTTACGTATTTATTTGCTTTTATTATTCTAGCTTCCTTTTTAAAAATATCATTTTAATATAAATAAGTTTGTAAAAGGGGTCCAAAAAAGAGGGGAGAAGAGGTGTGGTTTTTTCTAAATATGGGGAGTATTATTTCCTTAAAAAATTTCCAATATTGTTTTCTTATTCTAACTTTTTGTACATTTATCAGCACCAAAAAGGAGCAAAACTGCAGGCTTTAAATATGAAGATATGTGAACACTGGACTGTTCTGCTATTTTGTTAAAAAAAATTTGCAGATTAATATTTCATCATCATTAATTTCCCATTTGAAACAAATTTGTCACAATCGTTATAAATAATGCAGAAATTAGGGTACAACTAAACCAGTGCTCATGTATTTGCACTAAAGCATTAGCCAAAGTATTAAAAAATACTCTGTACCTTTTCAGATGCCGCTCAAAGACTATTTTGAAATTATAGAAAGGCTGTTCTGAGAATTTAAAAAAAAAAATTAAAAAATCTTCTTCCCCCTTTTTGTTTGAAGAAATTAATGTCTCTCTTTGCCTTGCAAAGAAGTGAAAAAGCAGATGGTGCTGTTTTATCTTGTGCCCTGTTTGCTGACCACTAGAAGCAGCGCTGGGGGCGGAATGCTGCGCTGTCCCCGAAGGCGCTGTCGATAGCGAGGCGTTATCTCAAAGGCTGCCTCTCAACCTCTACCCCGTCACATTAGCCGAGATCAGCCACGCAGCGCACACTGCCAGTCCTCCAGGTCAAACACCCTGCGCCTGCTGAAAGGCCTTTCTCAGCTAGGGGCCACAACTCTGAACTTTCTCATGAGCTGAGAGACTTTTAGGACCAACCTGCCCTTCCTATCTAGGCTGAAGCTTTCTGTAACCTGGCTGGAGCTGGGAAAACCCGTTCCATGCAGCTGACAGCCGTCAGGAAAGCTGATCTGACTTCCCAGAGCCTTTTCTTGTCTCACGGTAGTTTTTTGCTGGGATGTATGGTAGCATTTTAAATAAGCCCTTCAGACCGTATTCAGGGAAAGGTTTGAGTTCCAACTGCACAAGAATTTAGGGAAGGCGTTTCAGTTCAAGAGAAAATGCTCCCGGTCCCCCCACCCTATTTACAGGAAGAAAAATATTTTGAATTTCCCAACCCTTTGATTTCCACGTTTGATGTGTTTCGCTCAGGGACCCAATTGTCCTGCATTCAAAAAGCATATATAGGTGTCCAGCTCAGCAGTGTGAATCCCATACCTTGTGTCACATCCCATGGTGCCTGAATCTGTGTTTTCTATCTGCCTCTCTCTGGATAAAATTGCTGTGGTTGTTCTTCAGTGTGCTCAGCAGATTATAGGCTGAAAAGTCATGGTTACATCTGCTAAGAAAAGCATGAAGTGCTCAGATTGAAATTAAGGTTTGTTCAAACATGAAGTTGTCTTGCACAGAAATGATAGAACAGGAGATGTTTTTGAGTGGGGACTAGCTGGATGTAGCAATGCTTTTGCTAGAATTCCTCCTCACAGGAAATACATGTGGAGCTAAATAGCTTCAGACTCCATGTTTTGCTCTCTCAGGGGTGATAGTAATGTCAGCATTTAAGGCAGACTTCTGACACTGCAACAGGATAAAGTAGCTTCATAAGGACTGGAAGATTTTCCTTGTATTTTTTGGACAATGGCTCAAATAAATAGTATTCATGTTTTTAAAGAATTGAATGTTAAGCTTGAATTCTTGGTAGGTCTTCATTTTAGTGTGCTTGATTTGTCTACTCAACAGATATATGAAAATTTATTTGATAAAAGGTGTCATAGCAGCAGTCCTCTCTGTCCTCTCATAAAGCTGGGCCACAGAATAGATAAAAATTTGTCCTTCACCCTCCTTGTATTGTTTTTTTTCCCTCCATTCCTTTCCCACAAACATACATCCAGACCACACTTCATAAATTGTGCTCTGGAAGACATAAAGGTTGTTTCTCCCAGTGGCAAACAGTTTGTTGTCCAAACAATATTATCAGTCATATTTGCAGAACAATTTTATTTGAATTGCATCTGTTTGATGCATGATATTGCACTCTTCATTTTGCCAAAGGTAGAGCATTGAAAGGAAGAAAAAACAATAAAGAATGTAACCTCTGTGGAAAAAACAATGAGTAAGAAGGTACCACTTTTATAAAGTCACCTTTGCAGGCAAAATAATACTGTTTTAAAAGCCAGTTATATTTCCCTGAAGGCCTAAAAGAAATGTGTGTGATAGTTGAATATTTCAAGACCAAGAATTTTTCAGCTAGTGAAATAAAGAAATACCTTCTACTAAGCTGCTCAACTCATGTCCCCTCAATTTTTTGTCTTGATAAAAATATTTTTATTTTACCAGACTATAGCTGTTTAGACACTTCCCATAAGCCAGAGAGTTTAAGATGCCCTATTATTGCTGGTAATTTTAGCACTTCCTTCCTACTGCCATAATGGCAGAGTCTGTGAGGTTCCTCATTACGAGACGAGTGCCAGATACTGACAGAGTGGAGAAATCAGCCCCAGGCTTCCCAAGCTCGTTCACTTATTACTGAAGCAGAATGGAAGTTGTGAATTCACAAAGATTTACTTGAATAGTACTAATGCATCTTGAGTGATAAACTTTAAAATGGAATGATTGTCACTCAATGCACTGGAAATAAAAGAGCATAGTGCAGTGTTAATATGTCCCACTTTCCTCTTAAAGCAATTGCCATCAGATTTTCTTCTTGCAAACAGGAAAGAAAAGATTCCTTCTCTTATGCCACCTCACATATCACGCCCGATCCCATAAACGACTTCCCCTTCTGCCTGTTGGGACTTAGCCTTAAATGCATTGATTAATATGAAGTAAAATGTAACAGAATTGTCCCTAACTTCACATGAAAGGCTGACCCTGATTCTCTTTGATTTATAGTGTTAAAGAAGGTTGTAGCTGACTACAAGGCCTTGCCGTTATAGATCTCCATCTATGTTTTGGTCGTCCACTAAACCAGTCAACTTGAGAACAAAAGTCATTCATCTATGAAAACACATGTGATAAGGCTCTTACACTTAAAGCATACAATCTATGTATGTCCATAATTTCTTCCCACTCAGAAGTTAAAATCCACCTCCTCACACACTCCTGTCATGTGCTAGTGATGGATTTAGAGCAACTGTTCTGCCCAGATGCACTCCAGTCTCCAAAGGCCCACAGAAAAAGAGGTAACATCAAAAAATGAGGTAACTCTTCTTTTATGGATGATGGGATACCAGAAGAATCATTTACTTGGTGTTTTTGTATGAAGTATGGCATGGTTTTGTATGAAGTATGGTATGGCTAACTGTGAATCAAGCACAGTCTACATCCTGGTTTGAAACTGAAACCTCTTAGAGTAAGAGGACAGCAAGTAGTAAAAAGGCAGAATAGCGAGCAGTAAAATCATGTATTGGCAGGTATCTTGTAAGTATAAAACCTGCGTCAGCAGTTTGCCCAGAATGTATATTAGTAGTAATTAATAACAGATTACTTCCCTTGTGACTAAGTTTTTTAAGTGACTAACAGCTTCTAAAACCTTCCTTACTTTTAGTTTGCATGCCTTCCAGACTCGTCTCCTAGAATGGTGATATAAAGCAAAACTGAGAGGCCAAAATATGTAAAGCCGTTATCAAGAAGCTCCACAGGCAGGTACATTCCTTTAACTGGAAGGGTTAAGTAGCATTGTTGTTGAAGGATATTGGCTGATTGATAGTGGAGTGTGATGGTTTAATTAAGTTCCTGTGGGAGACATCAGCCACAATTCACTTTTATCAACTGTGAAATGCATAACTGGCTTAGCTGAGAGGTTTTATTTTGGAAAACACTCTTCCTTATTCATTCCCTGATCTGGATAATGAGGTTGACCAGCTTGTAGTAACAGCATGAAAAGAACATTTATTTACCATCTACTGTAAAAGTCTTTGATTATTTTTCCTCAGATGAGCAAGTTTTTGGAGAGGCTGTAATTCATCATCTGACTCAAGAGGGGATCCTTTACACAAGCAGCTTGATCAGACCCTCACCATCTGTGACTTAATATGAAAAATGTTCTGCATTTATCTTACCAGACCACAAGGAGTTTTATGTTCAGAACATACAGAAAAAAATGCATGGTGCCTTCCTGAGCGACATCTCTCTTCTCTCCTGTGGAGAGGCTTAGGTGAAAAGGGTTGCAGGATGGTTAAAGACTTCTAATGACTCAGCTCAGATAAGGAACAGGGTTTCTAAATTTCAGCAGAATGTTTCATTGTCCAGTCTTACTCCACACTTTAAAATGGACAGTAAATAAAAGGCAGCAAGGTCATGGCAAGCTCACTCATTGTAGGTGGCTCCTTACCTTCTACCTAATGGTAGTGAGGGGCAAGGTGATACATGAAATAGTCACTGAATCTCATTTTGTATTTTCAATTTAAAAGGTTTTCCTGAAGATCTGAATGTACAGTTCACTGCTCAGATGGACTGGATCAGAGAAGAAAAAGGAATTGTCTCTGCCAGACTTGTGACTTGATTTGTAATACTTTAAAAAGAGCAATCCATTATATACTACAGTCATCAGAAGGAGCTGAAAGAATTATCTGCTGGTCGAGGGTTGGTTTTTTTTTCTTTTTTTAATGCAGGGTGTTTGGTACAAGATTGTTAAGCATTTTTAGATGAGCACAGGACAGAGTGACTCAGGCTGCCACTGAACTTCATCCATCTCCTCATTTACACCAGCAAATACTGCTGCCCTCCTGTCTCACAGAATAAAAGGGAAGCACGCAGATTCCTGTGCTATTTACACAAAGAAGTCAGAGGTGTGACAAGACCTTGGAACTGGCATCTTGCCAGGGGAATGCTCTTCCCAATGACCTAGAAGGAATGGTTCCACAGTATCCTTATCTCTCTCACTTCAGAAATCTGAGGGTGACAAAGTAGCCCTGCAACTTTTAGAGTGGCAGTAGCGGGCGTCCATAATGACTTGGCTTTCAGTAGCAATGGGATTCCTAACTTTTCTAATATTCTGTACTAATAGAAGTCTGTAGTCTAAGCAAAATTTAGCTTTTCTCCACAAGATATGTGTATCTATCTGTACTGAATTTGGAGCCAGAGCCACTAGTTGCATAAAAGGAAGTTTAAAGTTGCACAAAGCCTCCTCTAATGTCCTTCTTAATACTCCCTTTGTAGTAGCTTTGGAGATTTTTTTACATTTTGATTTTAGTTCCTTCTTTTCACCTCTGCAGCATGGCTAGATTTGCCATGAAATTTCAGGATGATACATTCATCACATTTACAAATTAAATATTAGGTGGAAACAAACTCATTTCTCCCATAATAACCCTTTCATGGCTTTAATATACCTTGAACAGTACCATTGACTCATTCATGATTCAGGCCAGAATCATTAGGGAAAATGGAAGCTGCTTATTTAAGTCTTGGATTTGATCCTTGGTGTCTTCCACCTTGTGAAAAATGCTCTAGAAATACAACGCTGCAACAGTATTTATCTCCCAGATTCAACAAAGCAGGAAGATTTTCCAACTTAGCAATACACAAATGCTCAGCCACTGAAGCCAAGCAATACTTTTAAAGATATAAACATCTGCTACATACAATATAAGAGAAGTATTACAATATCTATGTCGTACATAAATATATATATATAAAATACTCCCAGTGCCTTATTGGCCAGGAGGACATAGGTCCTTCCTTGGCTGTAATTCTGCTCTTGTTGAGCAGCACTTTATTTTAGATACAAGCCAACTGCAAACAGCAAGACCTTCTGTGATACGTCTATTATTCTGATTGAGGGTGGCAAAATCTAGTCTAGAAAGAGAAAGTGTTTTATGAAGTTTAACAAGAAAAAAAAGGATAAATACTTTTTAAAGAAAAAACCTCCTATTTTAGCTATAAAGAAACTTTACTTTTACACAGTATTTTATTTAATTTCAGTAAGACGTGGCAGTGATAACATGATTCTAGATATCTTAATTTACTTTTTAATATGTTGTCTAAACTTCCGTTAAATATGGAGGAGATAAACTTCTTTACTTCCTAAAACCATAAATTACAGTAGCAAGAGTCCTTTATCGTTTGAAGTTTAAGTTTACATCCTAACCAATTTAAAAGAATTTCAGATTTAAATAGGGATTTATAACACAAGCAGAGAGTGTGAGATGCCATTCCCAGCCAAAACTTGCAGCATTTGTTCATAGTGGCAGAGCCAAGTGGACGGAGCGGTGTAAAGTATCTTCGCTCTGTTTTACTAATTACTACACGTCTGCCAAAGATACAAGCAGAGAGATAGGACTTCAAGGGATGTGCTTGTGTTAGACTGCAGAGTCTCTTTCTGAAATTAGTGAACATGAAAGGAATGTGTTGCGAGTTCCTATCTACTGTTTATCTGTGAGGGCCCAGCAGATAGTGAGCTTGACAGTGAAATTCTAGCCCTGAAACTGATGAAATGCCAAAGTTTCCTTAGTCCCTGGGACCACTCAGTGTATCTTTTCTTGCTTCATAAGGGAGTGACTGGTATTTGAGCACTGATAACAGCAATCTTTCTGGTGGTGCCGAGTTAGAAAAGACATTCCTCAAAAATAAACAGCAGAACACAACTACTTTTCTTTCCCTGTGCGAGTGGCAACCCATGTAAGAATCAAATAATACATAGTTTATGGAGCAGAACAATGAATTTTGTGCAGATCTAAACACCCATTGTAGGATGAGAAAATTTCATTCACTTTGATATGTGTGAAGCTAGAGGTGAGCATGGCAAATGAGAGGAAATGTGTTGCAAAAACTTTCTATAAACTTACTAGAGCCATAAAAAGTTTCTTTTATATGTAAATTTGCACAATTGTGTTTAGGAAAGTTTATGACAACAATACTTAAGCTCATAGTTAAAAACATACTTCAAGTAGAAAAATAAATTATATTCTTTGCTATATGTAGGTTCTGCAATTTAGGCATCTTTACTGTTCTTTGTCTCACACATACTGTATACAAGAAGATTTTCCTGCTGGGAACTAAGTTCTTATTCAGTGATTATTACTTGTATGTCCTCCACACCTCCAGCATTGTCTTAGGAGAAATGTTCAAGTATGAGTCAGAAGTTACTTTAAATTAGTAAAAAAGAACCCTGAACAAAACATTAAATATTAAAATTTATTTGTCTCCTACCTAGTCATGTACAAGTAGGAAAGTAATATTTAGCTTTTGAGATACATTTCTCCTCAAATGTTTTCATTTTCCTGTCTGAAAAAATACAGCTTGTTCCCCCAGTAACCAAATTTTTAAATTATTTACCCATGGCACATGGGTAAATGCCCTTGACATTACATGCAGACCATGAACAGTTGGAGGGAAGATCTAATAAGGATGCCAGACCAACTTTAAGACTGCATGACCCCAAGTCCTGAAGGTCTCTTAGGGCCAATGTAATCAAGCTGATCCATCTCTCTGCTGCACACCCAGCTCCTCACCTCCACAGTGAAGTAAAGGGACTCTGGGAAGTTGCCATCATCTCCCTTCTGATTTGCTCCCAGAATTTCCCTGGATAGTCAGCTTGTGTCTCTACCTCTCAGGCATGTTGAAAACCACTTGCTGTGTCTCAGGGTCTCAGTCTTGCTCACCCATCTTCTATCTGAGGAGGCACAAGCTCTGGTCAAGTGCTCATAACATGTTTGTCCTGCACAGAGGCACAAACAGGCCATCTAGTCCACTTTGCCAAACTGAATGCTGATAAATGCACCTCAATCAACTTGTTCTGGCAGGTAAAAATATCATCACCGGTAACATGGAATACCTGTAGGCATTGTCAAATGTGTTTAGATCAAGGATAACCATAACAGTAGATTGAGCTGTCCTGTGTCTCCATGTTTTCTTGGAAATGGATGTAAAGGATGATGGTAATGGCAAATATAGGTGTAGATTATCTGAAAATGCTCATGTCAGTTACAAAAGAAGTTACACACTCATTTCTAACAGCATTTGTTTATTCAAAAATGGTCCTGGAAAGTTCTTCCAGCTTGCTTTTGAAAATTTGAATATAATACTGAAACATTGAGTAAGCACATGTTTGATACACTTAACACTGGTTTAAGCTTTTGACTATGTAATGCTGGCCCTCCTCATACCTTGATAAATCAAACAAATGCATTTCTATAGTAGAAGTAGAATTAAGCAAACAAAAAAAATTGTTTTGGTTAGTTAACTGTAAAATCATAGAGTATTCTTTCACTGCAGAACAGGCCAGTATCTGACTTTATTGAGCAGTGAATGGAAGACACTGTACTTTATCATTCTTTTCAATATTATTATCTGGGATGATGTCCATTCTAACTCTTCCAATTTGTCTCTTGATTTAAGTGTTCAATGCTGTTCCTATAGAAAGTGAGCAAGGCAATTAGATAGGTGTCATTGAAAGCCTCTGGAAGGTCTCTCCATCACCTAAATTTAAGATTGGTTGCTTGTAACTTTTTTTTGGAGCATGTCATTCTAAACAAATCAACTTTAATTTGAAAATCAAAATGATAAGGTGAAGCCCATTAGCCTTAGCAAAGCAAGAATGTAAATCCCCCACTCATCAGTTTCACTTAATGGTATCCCTAGTAATAAACCAATTGTTTCCCAAATGAAAACCTGTTTTTTAATAAATACTGCTCTGTGCAATGACAGTGTATCATCATGCAGTAAAAATACATCTTTCAGCTGTACATATCCACCATTGTGCCAATTTCATCTAATGTAAAATTCCTTTTCCACACTAACTTCATAGCGCAGTAGGTCTTTAGGTCTTTAAGTGGGATTATGTGACTGTGAAAATGATTTGGAGAAAGAAGGAAGAAATATTATTATGGCATGCAAACACACATACAACTAGTATAGTAATGTATGTGTATATATATAATATATAGATACAACCCTATAGACATCTATGCAGATATTTATTTTTTGTTTTTACAGCTGGAAAGGTTCACATAGCCAGACAAATATATGACCAATGGAATTTTTAGCAGCCAGTGATAATATTTCTTCAGATTATGAAACTTTCTTCAAATGCCTAAAAATTAGGAGTTTATCAATGTTAAAAAACCTTAATGACAGAAGAGCACCTTCAAAAAATATCTGTTCATTCACTGGCAAGCATTTATCACTTTCTGTGTAATGCAAAGCTTATCCGCTGGCAGACTCAACAATGTTTCCTGACAAAAAAGCACAACTTTTAAACATTTACAATTTTGTTATATGTCTACCTCCTCCTCTTAACTGACCTGTAGGTGAAAATATCAGCAATTTATGTCCGTATGGAACATTATAAATTTAATGCACTGAGGTCTATTTTACTTTTTCTATTTGAAATGGAATTTCTAAAATAAGGTCACAATATTTCTAGCAGAGCCATCAATATGTTTATATTTTTAAGCAAATTTATTGAAACATTTACTTTGCTATTTGGGTGTATGACAAGTACTTTATTATTAAAGTACGGAGCTACAGATAATTAAAGTGTTGACTTACATGAACAATCTGTATGATAATTACTGTTCTTTCAGAAAATGTTGTTTGCAGAAAAAAGCCCCAAGGAAAATGAAGAAGCCAAACAAAAACCACCAAAAACTTCCAGCAAATATCTGAATCTCAGAGCCCGTGACCAAAATGAAGATTTTTCTTCATTTCCTCATTTCTTCATATCCTGGTGGAATATACTCAGTATTTAACTCAGCATAACTCAGTATTTAACATCTGAGGACAAACCTGTAAGAGATTGATCTTTTCCTTTTCTAAATATAATATTTCCTCTCTATGGTAATCAAACAGTAGTATTAGTTTAAATTTGCAGCTAAAGAGGTGTATAATTTGATTCACTGCAGTAAGCTGTATTTCAAAAGCATAAAGTGCCATGATTCTTCTGAAAGAAATCTCCTCTATAGAAAGCGATGTTTCAACTGTACTGTTTGATAGTATTTTTATATACCCCACCAATTTTAAACATTTCCCAAAGGAATGATGATTTCAAGACCAAACCAAGCCAAAAGGATTTCAAGAGGATGAAAATGAATCATTTTTGCACAACACTCATATCCCAAATTATTAATTACCCTTGCTATTTTTTTCCCGCTTGCCATCTTTGAGCAGATAGTACCAAATCTGACTATTATTTATGCCGTGGTTTTGTGATCCCTCTTTCCCCCAGTTTTATGTGCAGTCCAGAAGGCTCATCAAGTGTGCAAGTATGTCTAAGTGATGCAGCAATAAATTAGACAGCTGCATTGTTTCTGTTGTGAGTTGACCTAAGTCGGGTCAGCACTTTCTGCCGTACCTTTTCCACCGTGGTTGCATAGTCAGATTTTGCTTATTGCTAGTCTGTTACCTGGTAGAAGGGTAAGTGCAATGTGTAGAAAATTACTTGTGTTACTTGGTGGGAATTCTAGAATGTTTTCCCTTTAGGACATTAAGATCTGCCAACTGGAGGGACGCAAATTGCTTTCTGAGTCACTGCTCTCACCGTCAGTGAAGTCAAAGGCTTTCTGGGAATCAATATTTTTTAAGTGCTCACTTAGTGCTTCTGTTAAGTACAATTGGCATAGCCTCCCTCCCTTTCAGACATCTCCTGAAGTAAAAGAAACTCAATATGTGAGTCAAGCAGGAGGACTAACTTTCTCTCAGGTTATTCCTTATATAAACATAATTGTGCAGACTGTCATTAAACTCTCCAATCCTGCAAATGCTTGCAGCAGTGGGGACAGCTCATTGCTTTTGCTGTGACAGCCCTGCAGTCAATAAGCCTTGTGGTCATGAATTCTTGATTCAGTTTTCCTAAGATAAAGCAACTGAATTAAAAGAGCTATTGAAAAAGAAGGCAGGGTAGAATTGCTAGAACTATGAGCATGTTTCTGGAAAGAGGCAGACAGACATTCCAGCCTCTCTCACACTCTTGCTAGTTTTCACTCCAGATCTGCATACAGTGAAAATAATCTCTGCTTTGGAAGCGCAAATGATACCTTACTCTTGTTCTGGTTGAGAACTCCCAACTTCAAATGCAGCTTTGCACATCTCCATTCAGAGGAATACCAGGCAGCAAAAGCAGGCATGGAAACATGGTTCTGTCCTCTCCTGCCCAGTGGCTACCTGGCTTCAGCACCAAAGAAGGACAAAGGTACTCTGACTCGCAGCAGGCAAGGGACAAAAATGTGTAACTGAGGCATAATGTGGCAAAGTGACACTGCCCCTTCCACAGCCTCATGGCCGTCTGAGACCTCCTTCTCCTTAAATAGAAATGAGTGCAAAACAGTGCTGTATGAGGCAGACTAACCCTGCAGAGGGAAGATGCCTCCACAGAAGTCTCTCTAGAGAGATGCAAGGTCTCCTGAGGGTAGTTTGACCCCTCCTTAAGGTAAGGAGGTAAAGCAGCTCTGAGAGATGCATTTCCCTCTCTGTCTTCACAGCACGTGTAAATGACTGCTCTGCATCATTTGCCTGAGTAAAATTGCTTACGTGGGGTGAGATGAACTCCATCTTTGCAGCTGAGTCAGTTTGGGGTGTTCAGTGTTTTTTCACCACCTTCATTTTCAGATTGTCATGTAAAAGAATTTCAGAGCATATTTGAGTATTATTTATTTTCCATTGAATCATACACCGTGGGAGAACATGAACTTAGCTTTATTGCTCCCAGCAGCAGCAACAGTAGACATTAAAATGATAATATATCCATTTTCTGAGGCAAAGAAAAGTTGTGGACAGCTAGCTATTTAAAATATTTCAGAAGACAATAATTCTCCTAGGGAACCTTGAAATGGCCATAATTACCAGTCATAGATTAGGATTTAAGAAAACTACTCTGCTGTTCCCAACCCCTGAGACTGGAAAATTGTTTTCCCTTCCAGACTTGTACTAGTTATTAGAGAAAGATAAGAAAATATGAAGCAAAGTAAACATAATGAAATCTCAGGTTGCAAAGAAAAGTAAAATGAAACAGATTCTTTAGAGAAGATGTCAGCTTTTTCTCACAGGAAAAATAGTTTGGGATATAAAATACAACCTGAGCACTAGGGAAACTGGTGTGACATTTCCTGCTCTGGCAGAGATTTTCTGTTTGACTCTGGAGAAGTTCCTTGCATGACCGCTGTCACAACCTTTGGCATTTTATTAAAACCCGAAGATTCTCAGTCTTGCTGATTATTGTAGAATTTAATAGTTTATTGAAAAAAAGTAAAATAGTTAATAAACTTCAAGGTTGCTCACAACCATTTTTAACTTGTTGATTTTCAAGCCACTTTCAATATTATTATTATTATCATCATCATCATTAGTAGTAGTAGTAGTGTTATTACAAAGACATGACATTAGCAAATTTGTCTATTTTATGTAATATCTTTGGGTAATGATAATGAATTTTGTTTTCACTTCTTTTCTTCTTGTCTTATTTGGTATGGTTTAAAACTGTAAAGTCAGGGAGACATACACATACAAGCACCAAAAAAGTTAATAGGAGTTCTTCTGTGTTTGTGCAAAAAAGTTAAAAAAGATCGACCCTTTGGGGGCATATATTTGTCACAATTATTGCAATTATTTGTATCAGAGTGAAGAAATGCAATATTCTTGTTGGAAGACCTTCACAAAATGCCTAGCAAATAAGGAGGACAGAGCATTGCACTTTCAGCATCAAGCATTTCTTAACTTGGAGATGGTAGCAAACAGAACCTGTTGCTGCTTGGCTTTGCTTCTCAAAAAGGAAAGGATCTGGTATCAGCAGTATTTACTCTTGGCCACTGAATCATCACACATCATGAAAACAGAGCACCTCACTCACCCTAGATGAGACATGCTCTCCTGAATCATGCTCTAAGGATTCGTCAGTGTTTGCTTGGACTGCCATTCCCAAAATGGCAAGATCTTTCTGCTGACCTTTTAACTGAGTAGAAAAAGTTTTTACTTGTACATGGCTTCCACCTTAAATTGTTTGTTTGATCAGAGTCTCTCATGCTTTATCCTTCAGGATTCTTTTACTTCACTTACATCTCATAAGGCTTTTGGCCGCCAATAATGGATTTATATTAGAGAGCATGTTTAGAGGGTTTTATCTCTAAATCCCCCCAATTCACTGCCACTGCTCTGTTTTCCCTCACACCTTGACTCTAATCAGTAGTTTAATTCTAGAATGTGTGGTGGATGCTCCTCCTTGTCCACAGCCCTCGTCTTCCTTGGGCCATAGAACCTCCAGTCACACAAGGATTCTATCAACCCCCCTAACCCTCTGCAGTATTGAACCCTAAGGGCAAAACCAAGGACACTAAAAAACAGTGCATCCTCCTTGTAATTTTTAATATTTCTTCCTTTGCCTTCTCCTTACCTGTTTAGATAGCAAACTCTGTGGTTCTCAAGTTTTGTCTACTGTAAATCACCCAATACATTCATTGTATTGGTAGGGAATAAATGAAACCACTGCATTTGTAATCAAAAGAAGTGCTGAATAACATTCTGGAGATTTTGATAAAGCAGAAATACACACTTTCCAACCGACTATGGGCTTCACTGGTGTTACATAATATGTGTTTTGGTTTTGTGGCTTTCGTATTGAGAAGGAGAATAAGAATGGAAGAAGCATAGCATTTCCATTGGTGCCTTAGGTCAGAGCTAATGAGTCCTAGGAAGCAGTAATTCTCTTAACCTTGGAAGAAAAAATTTAGTTATAATGGGATCTGTCTTGCGGGTACTGTCTCATTTAGGCCCAGATATCTTGCATTCTCTTGATGACAAGAGTTCAAGTTCATTTCATCAGCAAGAGGTCAGCTATCACAACCAAATGGGCTGATATCCATTAGCCTCATTGTGTCACTCCCAACTCCTTGTTGTCCCAGTTTGTCAATACTGATAGCCTGGGCTGGGCATCTGCCTGCTTTTCCAACAGCAAGTCTTCTGTATTGCTCTTGGATTTTCTCCTAAAACAGAGTCAGAGGCCACTTGTCCTGTCTTCCCTGGGACTATTCAGGAAACCTCTAAGGAATCTGTCAGCTAAAGATCACCCAAACTTTTATGTAATTAATATTCATTTACACAGAGGTAAGTGAGTGGGCAAAAGCCTGTTTCCATTGAAATCAGTAGAGAAAGTCCATGGCTTCACTGTCAGAGGAGATATTCAATTCACCATTACTAGCTATGTGGATAGTCCAGCTCCCCAGGCAACCCTGGTCCCCAGGCTGGGATGGGAATCATGGTGCAGAGACAGAGGCAGCATATACTCAGGTATGGTCTCACAGACCCAGTGCTGCCAGGCTCCTGCAGCACTGCGTCCACCTCTTTTTCTCTCCCACAGACTGACACAGTAAAGATTCCCTGTGCCCCTTGAAAACAGTGAAAATGGACGCCATCCACTTTACTCTCACCGTTTCTAAGTTTATGTAATACTTCATCACCACACTTACAGGGCTGAAATTAGCCAGCAGTTATTGTTTGCATTATTACAGGCAGCCCACAGCTAGGGAGTCAGTATGTGGTAGCCAAAGTATGCACTTTGCCACCAATCACAGGTGGTGACAATACAGTGTACACTTCGCTGCCTGCTGTCATCACTCTCAACAAGACATTTTAGTGGTGTTGAGCTTTGAAATCAGATTTCAAGGCGACAAGAGCCCTCAGGATTGTGGAATTTAAAGTCAATCTTTATCTTCAAAGCAGCCTATACAGCTAGTGTGCCATATTTGTGTTTACTCTAGTGCTACATCTGTAATCCTTAAGATTTGCCAAACTGATCGCAAAGCAGCCACAGGGGAGGGGAAAAGGAAAAAGAACAGAGAGATTTAATCAGGGCTATATTTCCAATGTGTTGTCTATTAAAAACAAGTTCTCCTTTGCTACGTGAGGACTGCAACACGGCAGATCTTTCTGGTGCTCTTGTGGCACTGACATGTTGAAAGCCACATCACAGGCACGTCAGTTCCCCGTCTCCACAGGGGAGAGGCTTCTTTCTTCAAATATCTTCTCCTGCTTCTTTCTGTGTCGGTTTTGAAGGCTTTCACCTCTTCTGTTGCTATTTTCAAAGGGTGGGAGGAAAGATAAGGATACAAGGCAGCGTGAACATGGTTACATGGTCTAGTCCCTGGTGAATGTGCAATGGCACATGGAAAACGAAGGGAAGGGAAGGGAAGGGAAGGGAAGGGAAGGGAAGGGAAGGGAAGGGAAGGGCCAAGCAGAGATGAAATTTTGGAATTAATCTTTACTTTCACTTGTAAGAATTAACACCCACAATTGAATCACACAATAGTCATGAAAGAAGAAGGACACTTCTTCAGAGGAGTGTCCTGGCTCCTTGTCGGCATTTGTATGGCACATTTACATTTGCTTTCACTATATCATGCATTATGTGCCCCGTGGGTGGATCCAGCCCACTGAAGTGTGGTGGTGCTCAGGGATAGTCCAGATTTGCCTCTGTCAAAAGAAAATGACTCTAAGATCTGTCCATCTTAGAGAAATCCATAGGCCCAGATTCTGAAAGAAGAGTTTGGGAAGGTGGGATGGAGTGGGGAAAACAACAGAAACTTTGTTTTAAACATTGACCTGTTATTTTCTGCCCAGAATACAAGAGGAGTGATAATAAATCAATTAGCTATTTTGCTGATATCTTTGACTGTTCAATCTGGAATAACTTGAAGTATAACAAGGCATTTTATTAAATTCACTTGCACTTTTTTTACAGTCTGTGGTGGGACAGAGCAGCAAAGCTGATCTCAGGGTGCTCAGGTGAGCCGGACTGCTCTGCCCTCCATAGTTATAAAGCTTTAGTCAATGAGCATGTCATCAGGAGATTTCACTGCCACTGAATTTCACCTACACACCACTGAGGCTCAGAAAGAATTCTCTACAAGCAGAAGTAGTAAAAATTGAACTTTAAACAAAATGAATGTCTACATTTAATTGGGAAGTTAGCCAGGGGACATACCACTGAAGTAAAGAGCCTGGGCTGTTAATGACGCAGCAAGACAGAAAAAGGTAGTCAGCAGTTGCCAAAAATTTTACTGGGTAAAATATGCAAAAATCCCCTTAATCTGAAAGTGCCTCAGCACTTTGGCAATGATATTAAACACAGAGAAGCAAATTGTTGTCCTTCACTTATCTCTGCTTCTAATTCAGTAATTTCATTTACTGTGTATTTGTGTACTGAGCATTTTTATGGGGATCTGTGGGATTTAACTGTTACTGGTTTGGCTGCTGCACTTAATGTCATGCAGCAGCACCACGCACATGGGAATAATTTTAGATATGCTTTTTTTATAAGTGGCTATGGATTTTCTGTTTGCTTTGTCATAATCTGGGGTAACTCTGAAATACCAGGATAACTGGTGCTTAAGGAAGAAGTCAATCCCTCTACTCTCTTCAAGCAGAGTCTGTACTCTGTGGTGGCTACTGGGGCACCTGGTTTGTCTTCAGTCAGCAGACAGCAAATACAGGGTCTTGTCTTCAGTCTTCCTCCTTAAGATGCCTTGATACACCATGAGCTCATTCTCAGGAATGATTCTCCCTAAACAGAAGAGGGAGAAAGCAGGATGCTAGCAGTGTCTCCAGTGACTTGGCAATTCAGAGCATATTTAAATGACTTAGAGTAACACAGAGTTGGCTCATTGCAGTTTCCAGAATCAGAATTAGGCCATGCTTTCCGAGCATGGTCAGCATCCTCTTGTTTAATGTTATATTGTACCTGCTTTTCGTTTGGCTTAGTGAGTAAAGCAGCCCTGGGAGCAGCTCACCCATGTAGGCCTGTTCTGCAGTGGTCACAGCCAGCACTTTCTTGTAACTGACCCTGAAGTGGAGGGCAAATAGTGATATAAAAACCTGTGTGCCAGTTTTGAAAGGTTAAGGAGAGATTTTCACACAGTCTCAGATTTGGTTAGTGATATAAACAGCAGCAGAGTTAGGTCAGCACAGACTCAAAATGAAAGTCAGACTTCACCTTGCGGATCAGCAAAAGGAGCCCATTTTCTCTTTGCACATGCCTTGCTAATTGGCTGTGTGAGGCAGCCTCTGGCCACCAACAACCTCATCACCACAGCCTCTGATCACTCTTCATTGCCTTCCAGTGTCCTCTGGTGTCTGCACCTCAGCATAGAGCCTCTCTGCAAAGTACCCTGAGCAAATCTGGAATAAGCAGGCTAACTGTGCCCTTGGAGAACTGATGGACTTCAAAAATATGTATCTCAGATTCTCTAAGTATTGCCAAGGTAAACTTTCACTTCCCATGAATAGATTTGACCTGGCTGAAGTCAGTGGGAGTTTGCTATTGACTTTAGTGTGAGGAGAATTTTATGCCATTTGTGTTCAGCTTCTGCCCATGATTGCAATCTCCTTGGAAAAATGTAGCCCTGAGATACAAAGGTGAAACCAAAGGAAATTGATCTATATGAGAAGAAGCAGAGAATGACTCCGAAATTGCAATAATGTCTAGAAACGCCACATGACCTTTAATGATAATTTTCCTTAGAGAGTACTTTTTTCAAAAAGGCAGGTCTCACCTGTGAGAAGCACATGGGCACTGTCTGGCTAAAGGGGAAATTGTTAGTAGGAATCCCTCAGCCAAACACACCAGTATAGATGCTCCCAAAACTGCTACATCTGCTTGTTTGAAAAACACTTCCACATTCTCTTCTATGGTGCCAATGTGCACTCTTGGGAAATGGATAAAAGCACACTCCAGATTTTCACATGCCAAAGTGGGAATAATGATTCATTAATTAATCCCTCCTTAACAAAACAACAGAATACTTGAAGAAAAGAAAAAGCAGTAAACACCGTTAGGATTTTTTGCAACACCAGAGAAAAATGGGAGCCATTCTAAAATTAGGTACGTGTGTGCAAGAGGAACAATACCCTGAAGCATTGCCCAAGATACTCATGAGATGAGCCTTTCTTTAATTGGGATTTGTCTCATGCATGTAATTTATTAAAGAAAAAAAAAATGAACTGAACACAAAAAATTGCTTCCTAACAGTGTGTTTATGTTTATCCCATTATTAAAAAATTGCTCAAGACTTACATTATCAACAACAACAAAAAATACAATCTTTATAATCCTTCTAGGGTCGATGATGACAATCAAGAAAAACTAGTGTTGGTTGTGCAAATTGAGGGCCTGGAGGCACTGAACTTAGTCAAGTTTCTCTTAAGACTTCAAAGCATTCTGGAGAGCAGAATACATGCAACTGTTTGGGTCGGTGCTTCCTTTTTTAGTATTCATTTTCTGTCCTCCCTTTACTGGCTGATTTCCAAAACATGGGCCAGCATCTTGGAGCCTAAACACAGACTGCAGAAAGCAAGCCATGCAACCATTGCTTGTTTTGGTGCACAAATAATGAATTTAGTCTGGGGAAAAGAAAAGGGGAGTCTGCTTGTAGCAGGATCTCACCCTATCCTGCACAGAAGGAACAAAATAGTTATCCATCTTATCCTAACATATATAATTTATAATATGTTTATGCTTATTTTTTGCTGACAACTTTAATAAGTAGTTGCCCTACAGTCTTGAACAGAAAAAAATACTACAGTTCTGGGCTCAGGTTTAACCCCATCCTTCCAGCTTTGCTGTGACAACTTTTTTGGGAGAGGGGGACCACTTGGGATATTCCTGTCCATCATGCTGTTGTTCATTTCCCTACCTGATGACAAAGAAACCACCCACCATCCCAGGCCTCTCTGCATGCAAAAATTACTGGCCTATCCATCAGTCCAGTGGAGAGGGCTGACAAGACATACTACACTCAAATGTAAAACACATGGCTGCAAAACACTTAGTTTCCTGGCAATAATTAAGAATGCTACTTGGCAGGTTGGCAGCCACATAAAACAACTGTTAGTCAGCTTTAAATTTATTGCTTTCCCAGCTTATTGAAATGAAACCCATATTATAAACGTATGTATGAAACGAGGCCTCAGATGATGAAACGACATGCACATAAAGTCAAGGCAGAAGTAAATTGTCTCAGGAGAGCTTTAAAAAGTTGCTATGTCCTAAAGCAAGCAGAGAGAAGTACACCTTCTGGGGTGAGCCACCTGGAAACTCACCTGACTCTCCCGGCTTCCTGCCATCGAGCAGACAAAATATCAAGAGCTTCAAAATGCTTGCTAATTTTTGTGCAAAACAAAATGGAGAAAAGCTAATTGCCATTAAGTTTGTTTCCCCCTTTACAATTATCTAGGGAGACCTGCCTTTTGTGGGATATATGCATATAGGCAACCTTATTATACCCTTTTGAATTACCGTAAATAAAATAAAACTGCTGCTGGCTACATTCCTGATGCCTCTGTGCCATTTTATCTGGCTGGTGTGGGAACCCAGCCCAGCATTACTGTCCTGGTGATCCCCATTATCATAACCTCTTTCCCTTTGCTGATCAGCAGGCATCAGCTCTGACCTCCCACAGCCTCTGTCCTTGTTGGTGGCCCAAACAGCTCGGCCTCTGACCATCCCACTTCATGAGCCAGGCTCTCCATTCCTCAGCTTGCCTTAGAAAAATCTGATCCACCTTGACTTTATTTTGTGAACTTCAGGGAATGAACACAGGCTGCCAGGGAAGGGGACAGTGGCTTCTCCTGCATAATTTGTGAGCCCATGGCTGTCCTGGAGCTGAGGGCTGTAGGGCCTTCCCTGACTTCAAACACTGGAGGGGAACCCATACTACTCTGGGAGTCCAGGCAGTGGATTCAACTCCAGCACAACAGTGCTATACGTTTGTTTCCTGCTGGAAAAGAAAAAAAAAAAAA
>VXAX01000783.1:58998-76583 GCA_013399835.1 Leptocoma aspasia
AAAAACCCAGGGAATTTACAATTATCTAGTGCCTGCTTTTTAGGGTCCTGAAATGATTTCAAAATTTAGATCCAAATCCCATAAACACTTTGCCATATGACTGACTTGACTTGCATGAAGCAACACTTGCCGGCTCTCTTTGAGGTTTCTTGTAAAGAAAAGCTGTACATGTGCTAAAGTGTTTGCAGAATCAGCTCCTTGGAGCTAAATTCTGATTTTGAATATGCTCTTCCTACAGTCACTGGCCTCCTGGGGACATTCAGGCTTCTTCCAGGGCGGAAGAGCTATGGGTGTTTGTGCTGCAGTAAGCCAATGCTGCACAGTTTGCTGCTGTGAGACCTTCCCTCTGCCCTGATAAGAGGATCAGAACAAATCTGCCTGTACCAAGACTGGCTTTTCTGGTGAGTGACTGTTCCCAAGAGATTCACTTAACTGTACTGAAATCAAAGGTAATCTGGTACCCAGAAACTCCATTAAGAATGTGCCTGATCATCTGTTCTCAAGTTCTTGGCAGATTTTCCAATGGAGAATGTAGCTGATTTACTTCGACCTTAATGCATGTTCCTAGGAATGGCACATTGAATTTTTCCTGAAGAGCTGCTGCATATGGCTTGGTACAGCCAAGAAACCATATAATCAGTATGTATGCTCAGTTAGTTTTGCTACTAGACTGAGACTCAGGGGGTTTTTTTTTGGTTTTTTGGGAGTTTTTTTGTTTGGTTTGGTTGAGGTTTTTTGAGTTTTGTTGTTTCTTTTTTCTTTCTTTTTTTTTTTTAATAAATATTTATCAAAAAGTCCGCACGTATGCTGGAATTTAAACAAATGCACATTTGTAAAAATGGTATGTGCCAAATTTCTGGGCACATTTAAAAAAGCTAAAAAAAAAAAAAAATCAGAGTTTGAAAATACTTATTTAAGTGTCCTTTTCTGGGCATGACCAAAAGATCTATCTTGAATAATGGAAAATCAACAGGTGTATCAAAACCAGTACATATCTGTAGAATATCTTCATATCAGTGAAATGCAGCATTTCTAAGAGAAATACTTTCATGAAGCTCCTTGTACGATTATATCCAAATAGTGAAGCTGACAAGGCATCAAGAGTTACAGCAGAAAACAAAAGGCAAATCAGCTCTACAGAAACATCCAGCAGTCATTTTGTCCCTGACAATTTTTTTGCCACCTTTTGTAGTTAATACTTTTACACTATCCCAGAGAGAAGCAATGTCACAGAAGTAGTGGGTAGTTTGAAACTAAGAATTTTGCATCACAGACTGTGAAAAAGCAAAATAGACACACAAAGTGGACTTTGGTCCACAAACACACTGTTAGTGTTCTCCTAAAACATTATCTTAATGTGTGTTCTTACTGACAATGTGAGCATCTAGGTATGTCATAAGCATGAAATCTCAAGGAATGGAGCAAATAGTATCTCCATGTGAAAAGGAGATACCTCAGCAGTCATGTGTTAGATGGAAAGGAGTAGGTGCAGGAACAGCAGGGAAGAGATGGATATGTAGGGAACTGACAGTAAGAGGGCTGAGCACTAAAGGAGGCAGAGGAAAAATTGGTAAAGGCAAAGTGAAAAGGCAAGAAGAAAAGGGAGAAGAGAGAAAGAGAAAGAGAAGAGAAAGAGAAAGAGAAAGAGAAAGAGAAAGAGAAAGAGAAAGAGAAAGAGAAAGAGAAAGAGAAAGAGAAAGAGAAAGAGAAAGAGAAAGAGAAAGAAAGAGAAAAAGAAAGAGAAAGAGAAAGAGAAAGAAAGCAGAGGAAGATAATATAAGGTAAGAAGAAAGTGGAAAGGGAAGAAGAAAAAAATCCTGAGGCTGGGGGGTCAAAAGGAAGAGGATAATAGAAGAATAACTTGAGAAAAAAATAGAAAAGGGGAACAAATAGTGTAAGGCAGTTGTAAATTGATGTGCCTTTTTTCTTCCTTTTAAAGTAAGCTTAATTCCAGGATGTAAAAGTAAATAAAAAAAGCACACAAGTATTTTCTAGGGACGCATATATATATATACTTCTGTATAGATAGACGCACTTGCACACAAATGGACATCTTGAGCAGCCTATAAAACTGTGCCACAATCCCCTCCAAAAAACCACAACTGTAAACTGTGCACAAGCACACATGGCTGCGGTAAATGGAGCCTAGTTGTGACAGACAGTTCTTGGCTGCCTAAAGATATTGCCCAGACAGCTTTCTTACCTTCTAGCCAGCCTGCTACAGCAGGAAAAGCACAAGAAAAAGGACAACGAAGTCCAGAGGCAAAAAGTTTGCCCAGAGGTCTTCATATTGGCATAGGGAGGAGGGAGCAAAAATAGTTGTGGAGTAAGTAATTATTAAACAAGCTACCTGGCATTTCATTTTACTTTTTACCTGGAAAGTAAAATGAAATAAGACAGAAGGATGAACAGAGAAACTTTGGGGTGTACAACAAAATCACCCTTCTATGCTATATGCAAAGACACACAGAAAAAGATTGCTGGTAAATCTTTCAGGAAGACATTGCTTTGGGCTGGTACACAGACCCATATGTTTAGATGTTACCGTAAAAAAAACCCCAAAAAAACCCCAAACCTTCCCTGCCCCCAAATCCACCATGAAAACAAATGGAGGAGGAGAGAAGTAAGGGAAATCAAAGCAGTACCAAACCAGACTATTTTTTCCCCTTCTTTTTCTTAGACTTGTGCTTAGCTCAAGCACAAGACAGTTTGCTGATATAATGGCTGCATTTCCATTGCAATTCCCTGCTTTAATTTGTGAAGATTTTCTTTCAGTTTGGGGATTTTGGTCTGAAATTTACCACTACACCCCCTTTACTTATGAAATAAAAAGCTGAATCTTTCTGAGGAAAGATGTTGAGGCAATGCTGAAAACTATGCTAAATTAAATTTTTTAAAAGTTGACACATTTTTCCCACTTCTAAATACTAGAACTTGTACTTATGTGTGCTCCTGAGCCGTGGGTTTAGGTTTCTTTAAAAAAAAGTCCAGTGTAGACATTACATTTTTATTTTGTGAACTTTTTGAGTGGGTTTTTTTGCTAAAACTTTTGCTGTGGGGATGAGGTGTATATCCTCCCTGCCTCCTGAAATTTCCAATTTTGCCTCATCTGATACAGACTCAGTCTGCTTTCTGGCAAGTTTCCAGCTGCCAACTGAAGTTCCAGTCAGTAATGGCATTCTCTTAAAAAATGTCAAGTGTAGAAGTTTTATGATGTACTGTATACACGTGCTACTAAAAATTTGCAGCAGGGCAAGTCATTTGTAATGAACTTTTTTCACTTGTGAATTATCTGCAGACAGACCGACTTTTTTCCCCCCCTAATCTGATTTATTATTTGCAGTTTGTTTCCAATTTCCACTGGTAATTTTTGATCTGCACTTTTTTCCCTCCACTATCTTTTAGTTTTGAACTTCTGATAATAAAAATTTGAAGTGGGGTCTTTCAGCTGGTTGTTTGGTTTGTTTTTTGGGACCTGGTTGGATGAGGTGAGTTGTCTGGGTTTGTATTTCTGGTGGACATAGCGTCATTGTAAGTTAGATACTAGTTTTCTATATGCCATAAAATTTGCTTCCATCTACGAAAAGACAAAAAAGCACAACACAGGCTAATCAAAACTTGTGCTCAGGTTTAAAAAGGAGTTTGTGTTTTGTTACAAATACAGACAGTTTTTTTCCTAAATTGTCATAGACTTAGGGTCTGATAAAAACAATAGATGCTGATATTTGCAGTGATTAAATTGCAGCTCTCAGGGACAAATGTCAGGGGAGGGACAGATGTCAGGGGAGGTGCTGCAGAAAGATCCTGTTTGCTAAAACAGAGTTACAGCATCACTCATAAAGATCGCCTCCAAACTACTGTGGCTTCATTGGATGTTTACATTTTCTCTTGATCTGTGACGATGAGAGTAGAGGATGTGGGACCAGTCAGTTTCCACTTTTTTGGGAGTGCCTGCCTTTAGAGGGGTCTGTCGTGGCATCTACACCAGCACCAGGGATGCAGGACAGCTGTGGGGTGGTCGTTGGCCAGGATGCAAAAGCAAGGCAGAGACCACGAACAGGGTCCCATGTTCCTGGACGTCAAGCAAATGTTTAATGTTGAGGCATGTTTTATGTCAATCAAACACATAAACCACTGTTACTGTTACTGGGACTGCATGAGCCCATAAAGATGCACTTTTAAACCTTTAAAAGTAAGGTTCCGTAATTACATCTCATAGAACCCTCCAGGTCCCAGGGGTGCCTTTCTGCTTTTAAGATACCCAAGGTGGATGAGGTAAAGGAGGAAAAAAAACCTTCCTTAAAGCTCTGAGGGCAGAAAAATGCAAGCGCTCTCCAATTCCATGCACAAGATCTCTCAAGCCTTGATTTATTGGCTTTAATAACTGTGGGATTTCTCTCTGTTTTTCGGCTTGAGAAATTGAAGCCATGATGTTTGAGAATGTCTTTCTTCCAGAATAATCTGCTCTAGTGCCAGTCATTGGGGGAAGCCAGCAGCCTCACTTTATTCAAACTGCAGAATCCTCTTTTTAAACTTCTTTTAAATCTAGCTTGATGCTAAAGCAGCCTCCTTTCACAATAAAAAGGCCTCTTCTAGGCAGCAAAAGGTGAAGCTTTGCCTTACAAAAAGGCACAAGTGACTCGGCTGTGGTTGGTGTTGTGTAATAGTTTTTTTGATGCCACCCCTCTTCTCCATGAGCAAGACATCTGAGCTTCAGGCTGCCACACTTACTTTCCTGGAGGCACTGCAGCTCAGTCACCATGCTGGATTTCTTCTGGAAATAACAATGGCTCCTATCAGAGAAATAAATTATAAGATGAATTAGACATCTGAACTTTGAGACGGGCAAGCCATGTATTGAAATCAGAATGCTCAAGCTGTTACTGTGCACTGCCTTTCACCAACCCCCCACCCCAGCAGACACTGCTGCCTTTGAGGCAGAACCCCTCGGTTTCAGTCCTGATCACAGGGCATGGACCTCACCTCCCTGCCAGTCTGGAGCTGGAGGGCAGTGCCCCAAGGCAGCTCCCACCAGCTGATTTCACTCCACTGCCACAGGGCACAGGACCATCTCCAGCCACATACGAGGTGTTCATCTCTTGCCCACTGGGCTTTGGCAAGATTTCTCCTCTGCTGGGGTTTATTTCCAACTGGACATGGAAAATCCCACTTTGGATTTTTGCACTGACAGTGAAAGGGTTAGAGATGGTGTCGAAAGTGCAGGGAGAAAAAAGTTGACAGTGCAGTACAGTGCAGTCATTGGATAAACTATATTATTTTCTCCGGTATATCTTTAAACTGAAACAAGCCCCAGAGGTCACAGCAGCACTTTTTGAAATTCCCTACCAACTCTAACTCACAGGGGTCCATGGACCAGCTCCACAGACACAAAGCTTTTCACTGTCTTCTCCAGTGTGATGTGGGCAGTTAGCATTGGTAGGGAATTTTCCAACAAAACACTTCTGTTATAAAATGCCAGGTCATTGGCCCCAGTATTTTCATTAAAAGAAATGTTTCTGAGGTCTGAAATGAAAATTTTGAGCAAAACAAGAGAACACATGGCAAAATAACTTGCTTTTCAAGTCACTCCAACCTGAACTGGATGGAGTTGAACCTGGAAACTGTATTTTTCATATTACAGGTGAATTTCCAAGCACCAGGCTTGGAAAACAGATGTTAGCTTCTTTTTTATGGGAAAACAGAGCTAGTGAGTCTGAGTGTTGCAGTCATTAGGATTCAATAAATCTAGGTCTTCACAAATCAGAAAACTTTTCTACCCAATTCTCTAATGAAAATCTTGAAAAACATTCTGTAAAAAAAAAGTCTAATTTGCTTTTTTTTTCTGTGCAACTGTTTATCTGTATGAATAAATATCTGTGAATAAAGGAAACAAGAGGAGAAATGAATTCTGATCTAACTACACATTGTTTTAGGAGCAAAAAAGAAAAAAAATTAAAGAAAACACCAGGAAATTACAAGCTGAGGTTCCCACTTGACAGTACATCTGTCATTTGCATCTCGATACGTTTTGCGTTTCCCATGACAACAAGAATTTCCATTTATGAGGATTCTCTTTAACTTTGAATTTCCTGATTTTTTGTCAGGATTTGGAACAATTTTAATGCTCTACACGTAATGAGCAGTTTTAATCTCTTGGTTGGTTATGGAGACTAGCTTAACATTATTTTACACACCCTTACACAATTCCAAGACAGTACTTTCAGGGTTGAAGCACAACTAGACTTTCCTGAGCTGGCATTAACACTTTGGCAAGGAGACCTGGGTGCACTTTTCCCTGCAGGAGGGCTCCTCTCTACTTGCCAGGTGGGTTTCCCTGGCCCCTGGCTGCTACAGCCTCTCAGGGTTTATTTGCAGTCTGTGATAATCTAAATTCCTCATGAACACCTTCCATCACTCGCTTGCTGATCCGTGTCCTGCTCTTTTGGCTGAATTATATTTTAAAGTCCCTCCTGGCTTCCCTCAGTCGGGTCTGATGCTGTCTGCTATGAAATGACCCTTGTCCCAAATGACTATCACTCATGTTTGCCCTAAAAAAATACAATGTACCTATAGTGTTAAAGCAAATAAGCCACATGTCATATTAGCAAGTATGTGCAGTTAAATACCAGCAGACCAGAAAAGACCCACCTCGTATTGTCTTATGATTCATATTTAAATATTTCTTCCCTCAGAGGTGGTAACTCAGATACAGTCTGTGTGGCCCTTTCCCACCAGTCCTGAGTGACCAATAATTAATTTATGCTGAATGTAATTACTCCCTTGTTAACAGTAGTTTTTCTGCACTTTCTCTCGGTTGGCTCTGGAGACGTACATGTTGAGTGTGATGTATGACTCCTGGCACAGAATGAAACCTTAGTCCTGTGAAAAGACATAGATAAAGTGAGGCTGCTCCATTACTTGCTAATGAATTTATAGGCTCACCGCTCTTATCTGAAGTGCAGCAGAGAAAAATTCTTAGAGGCTATTAGTGTAGTCTTGAAATAAAGATATTGGGACTTGAGTTTAGCCATCCTTCTCTGTCCTGTCACTTCAATAGGCACTTCAAAACAACAACAACAAGAAAATGTTTTTAATCTAAAGGCAGGAGAGCAAGACAGACAGCTGCTGCGGCCTGGGCCACACATTTGCCAAGAAACGCCAGGGCTGGAAAAGCAAGGAATAATGAAAACACTTCCCACGTGATGATCCATTAATGGCACATAGGCGTGCGCAGAGCAGCGCAGTGCAGCGGGGGATGCATTGCAGATCCTGAGCTGCTGCAGCTATTGTGTTTCAAAGCAGTAGTCATGTTAATGTGGTGCTGGCAGGCAGACGTGAGCCTCTTTGGAAGGCGCTATAATAGCTTCCTAGAAATTAAAGACAGAAGGGGCTGGCGGATCTTATACCCTGTCCTCCTAAATACTGCAGGCTGCTAGGATTCATGCAAATATCTTGTACCACTACCAGTTAAGGCAAACATTTCACCCTTATAAACATGCTCTTGGTGTCAGCAGCAGAAGAGATTCTGGACCTGGTGCCTCCTGGATGAGAGTCCCTTGTGCTGGTGGGGTACAAAGCAGGTTTAGCAAGCTCAGACAATTCTGCTGGACAAAAACTATGCCCCAGGCCACAGGGGTAAGCAGAAATCCGCCAAGACACAGTAAGTCCGCTCTAGAAGAGAAATTCTTCATCAGCTGAAACGTCAGCATGCAGGCTTGGCCTTGCAGACAAGGCATATCAGCAATGGTGGGAGCTCCACATACCCATCAGTGAAGGGGATTATCCACTGGAAGCTGTGTGGAGAAGGAATCAGGAGCTTAGGAGTTGAACTATTGAAGGGGAGAGGTAGGGGGAAATCCTTCCTGATGTTACCACATAGAAAACTGCACAAGTTTTGGCACATGTGTGGGAAGTTTCTTGAAGGCAAATTAAAAAATTACACGTGTCAATAACCAGCTAGCTGTTGTGCAGAAACCTGTATTTTAAACCACAGGGGGTAACAACTGGCCTGTTGCAGTCTGCTGGGTAAAATTTTATTTATACCAGTTAGCAGACTCTAGAGAGCAAACCTGGTATTGCCACACAGCGAACAGGATTGACAAGAAGATCCCTAGGAGGATGGTGGGAGGGTCAGATGACAAGGGCAGTTGGCTTCAAAATAAGTTGAAAAGAGCAAATGTGAGAAAATATTTACAGCTGAGCTCATCAAAGCAAGCACTAAGTGGTTATACAGGAAGCAACTAGGAACAGCGTTGGTCCAAGGCTGGCATTGGCCTGTTGGGGGTACTTTGTCTAAGAAACTGTGTAAGAAGGCAACAGGTCAAACAGGGATTGTGGCACTGGTCTGCACATCTCCAGCACTGTTCTTTTGTTAATATGGGCAAGCAGGGTCTGAGGAGATGACTGAAGCCATTTTACCTTCCTGCAGCCAGAAAAGCCATCTCATCTACAACTGTATTTTAGAGAGTGACCATGAAAGGATGCTGCCCAGTCTCAGAGGGTCTGATCATGTGGGGTGTTGGCCCAGCCACACTCACATGGTAGAGTGCAAGGGAGACCAGATCTACACTTCAGATCTGCTCTCCCTCTCTTTCCCTTGTTACAGACTTGCTCCTGGTTTGTCTTGAAGAAAATAGGATTTGGCTTCTGCACAGCCTGGAGAAGGGGCAGGTTTTCACTGTGGGCTAGTGGGGATGGAGGAGGTGGGTGGTCGGAGGTCTCGGTCAGGGCATCCTGGCAGGGCTGGCAGCCAGGGGGCTGCTATGAGCGTGCCTGGCAGGACAAGCCGGACTGCATTTCCCTCCCTTCCTCACGGCCTGGCTTAGTGCACAGGGCTCCCGACCGCAGCCGCGGCTTTTTTTCATGGAGAACAAAGCCCTTTTTATTTCTTTTTTTTTTTTCCTTTGGATTTGGCTGTTGGAAAGGAGCTAGAAACTATTTGCACCAGGAAATACAGGCTGAAGAATGAGTGTGTCAGCCCGAGTCCGCTTGGCAGGGCTTCTCTGACTGCCAAAGTAAGGCGGCGGTGTGTCAGGAGGCCTGCTAATTGTCAGTGAAGACAAAATGAATAGCTGTGGATTAATTGAGAGCTTCTACTATTGTTTTTCTAGAAGAAAACTTCTTGCTTCTAGGAAAGAACTGGGGATGGTGTTTCTGCTCAAGCATACATTTTTCTCAGTTAGACACTCACCAGGTCTTCTGGGGCTATGCAAAAATATATGGAGATTTCCAGAAATGTCCTTTGCTATTGAATGCTCATCAGTACAATGCCAAATATCAGACTGGTCAGTTTGCTTTTGGTGACTGTCATTATTACACAGCCTACAATTAAAATGTTTCTTTAATGTAAAAGATGAACATACTACTGAGCTGGATGTTTCAGCAGAAAGAGAACTGACTTCATGTTTTGAAGGGAAAAGACTTGCTGTAATGGATTTTCTCTGGTGGGCAAGGAATTACAAAGCACCTCCTGGAAGGCAGTGGCAAACACAAGTTAAAACAGGGTAAAGCCCACCCGCTCACCAAAATCAGATTTAAGGTTTTGCATCTAAAGCAGAGATCACAATGTATCAGCTTTAAACAAGGCAAATCCTCCTTCACTGATAATGAAGGCCTCTGCCAGGAGAATTCTGTCTGAAAGCAAAAATTCATTTTGCACAGCTAAGAACCCTTGTACTGTCATCAGCAAAAGGTTTTGGCATCAAGGTCCTGAAATGGGGGCAGCTATCTATATTACAGGGTTTGACAAAAGAGGGGCAATATAAATTTAAATTTTTATATTTATATATTTGTATTTTATGCAGGCAGATTTCATTTCTGAATCTTTATATAATTTTATATTTGTAATACGGCAGTTTCTGCTGTGCAACTGCTTAGAGAGAAGAAATGGTTCATTCAGGTAACATGGGAACTTTTTTTGGCATTGCTCAACATTTACATCTAAGCTGAAGGTGCAAGATTTTTTTAAGCATTAAATCTTGCAAGAGGAAGGAAAAGAAAGAAGAAAAGTTTTCCTTTTCACACCACACCAGATCTAGTTGAGACTGGATACATGGAGTAAATACCAAGAGTGAAATTCTAGCCCCATTGAAGTTAATGGCAAAATTCCCATTGACTTCAGCTGGGACAGGATTTCACCCTTTGAGTATTTCCAGCTCAACCAGAAGCAGGAAATACTGGAAAGCTCTTGACAGAGCCTGTTCTCATGATATTTCCAGTCCAGATTTTCAGGCCTTCTTACTCTGCGTTGTTTTGATCACACAGTAAAATAAGAAGGGTGTTGGGAATATGCTGTGCTAGAAATACTTCAGAAGGTAAATGTAGAAATAGAGATGAGATTGAAATTAAAAGGGGAAAAGGATGAATGAGGTGACATCATGTAGAATGTGATATAGTGAGTTTTGGGTTGACTTTATTAGCTCACTATTACATAACAGAATGGTTGTAACGTTCTGTGGAAATGACATATGAGCTGGTATACTACATTTATATAATTTTCACTGAACATAACTCCTGCACAATGTAGAAATCAGATCTATATCCCAAGTCGCACTGTTGTGCTGTAGCTGCACACAAAGCTTTCCCAGAGCTCCTCAGTGCTTCTGTTGCAAAATGTCTCAGGAAGGACAAAAGCTGCAGAACACAGTAGTCTTTCATGTGCAGGTAATTAAAAGGAAATACAATTGCTCTGACCTGAAGGTTTTGGGAAGGAAAGGGGCTCTCTCTGCCACCATCTGTTGGTGAATAGGGGAAAGAAAGTGTGTTGGATGTTGTCATCTCAGAGACCTGCCCACACCCCATCTGCTCCCCAGAAAAAATTTTTTTCCTTTTAGCTGCAATATCACAAAGGTAACATGGCAACACAGAGACTGCATCCACACGCATCCATACCCAGAATTCCTCTGGGTGTTTCAGAGGACTGTCTTATAAATGGTGGACTGTGTACAAACAGTGTGTCAGCCCATCAGTGAAAGGAACGGGAAAACAACATTATTTTAAAGGAAAGAGTTAAAGGAAAGATGTCCAGAGCAATGTTTGGCTTCAGTTCCCTCCCCAAGGGATCCTGTGCACCCAGCAAAACTTCCTAGTGTCCTAATATGAACCCAGTCTCTTCCTGCCATGGTGTTTCACTTTGACATGCCTTGCTGCCTTTCTCATGGCATTCCTAAAACCAGACCTTAGGAATTGCCTGCTTGACTCAAGTTTTCATCTGTGTTCCCATAGGACACAATCCACCCTGCGTGCTATTCTCACTTCCTTCTCGAAAGGGTGGCTACAGGATTCATGCTTCTCTTTCCCTCTCCCCTTTTGCCCTCACTCTATGAACTCTAATTTCTGTGGGGAACTTGCCTTTGGGATGGAAGCATTGTCTCTATCTAATCACAGGGCTATTTGTTACAGCGGAATAGTCAGTTCAGGGGTCTTTGGGTGTTCTAGGTGTCCATAATGTCCCTTATGTCCCCACTAGTTTTCAATAAATGTCATCTTCCAAAGATATCCATCTGCCAGATAACTTTCTCCTAATTATCCACCAAACACAAGCAAAATCAGTATGCCAGGGTTAGTCTCAAGCAAACTTAGGAAGCATTCCCTAGGCATGAGGATTGTGTCTGTCAGAGCTCACATGAGGATTTTTCACTAGCCGCAGAGAGTAGCCACAGTGGATCTTACTGGCTAAAGAAAAGGCATTGATGGCGAAGCACATTTTGTCATTTATTGAGTTACTCCTTTTCTAAGACCAGTAATTGATACAATTTCTGGAACATTCAGTCCTGATTTAGAGATATGAAAAGCCAGACTCTCCCTGATCTTAGTAAGTATTTTCTGAACAATAATTGTGAAAAAGCAATTGTTTTTTCCCATTTTCATTTGCCTGTCTTTCAAGCTTCCAGCAATTTGTTCTGGCCATGTCTTCTTTGGTTCTTTAGTAAGTGGAGTGTAAGTAAACCACTGGTTTCTCCTGGTGAATGTATTACCCAGAGTGGCTTCTCAGTCGTCTTCTTGATAACTTAAACAGATTGAATTCTTTGAGTGCTTCAGTGTGGGGCGCTTTCTTCAGTCTCTGAATCATTTTTACGGCTCTCTTCTGCACCTTCTCCAGTTTTTCAATATCCTTTTTTATAATGTGAACATCAGCAGCCTGTACGGTGCTGCAGTATCTGATTAATAGGCTGTAGATAAATTTCTTGGTCTGTTTTCTGAAGCCTACACTGAGTTCCCTTTTACCTTTGCCATTCCCCTCACAGGCAGGAGGCTGATCTGCATGATCTGCAGCAGGCAAGGGCAAATGTGCCCTGCCTTCAGTGTGATGCAGCCAGCTAAGGGCTGTCTCAAACCCAGCCAGGGAGTAGACTCAGTGAGCACAGAAATATGCTCTGGTTCACAAGCCTAGCTAGAGGTTGCTCCTATTAGCTTGGGCTCAGCTCCAGGCTAACCTGGTGACACAGTTTTTGGGCAGAACATAGGGAGAGCAAGTTCCTGCCTGGCAGAAGGGTATAGAGAGGTTGTTAGGGTGTTTTTTGTCCTAATACCAAGGGCAGAGACTATAATCTGTTAAGGTATTTAGTGGTGAAGGTATTTAGAAAAAGAAAATCTAAGGACAGTTATTTAGTGAGCTTAGAAATGTTGGGCGAATAAGCTTATTCCTCTTTAAAAAGATGCCAGGTTTATTGCTGCTGACAGCACCTGGCAAAACTCTTACAAAACTCTTACAAAACTGCATAATGTGAGGGAACTCCCTGATTTTGTTAGATTTTTGTTGGTAGAAGGCTTGAATGAAAGGATTTGTCAGTCTGTAGGTTCAGACTACACATTCACTTATTTAACAGAGCAGGATGACATAAGTGCCTATTTCAAAGAAATCCTGCCATGCCTTTCATTGCTAGGATAGCCTTTAGTTTTTTCCTATAGCCAGCTGCAACTTCAAAAAAAAAAAAANGGAAGAAATTATAGCAGCTATTCTTCATAAAAGGTACAACCCGTATGTAACACAACAATACAATGCATGTGTGAGAGAACAGTTCACAGGGCTGTCAGAAAAAACTCATGAAAAAAACTGTTTTTAAGCAGCACAGTTAGAGATAAACAAGGTACCTGGAGAGCAGATTCCCAGCTGCCCTTTTCCAGGGTGCTAGGGCAGAGATGACCTAGGGTTGTTGCTGTGCCTATCCCTCTTGGGGATGTCCATGGCATAGCAGCCAAGGAAGAGCCACATCTCTAATGACAGTGACTCCTCAACCATTCCTAGGGTGAGAGCAGACTCACCCTAGGAATAACTTAAGGAAAAAAGGGACATGTATGGACATGGCGGGGCAAAAGGAAGAGCAGGGAGCTTAAGCATAGAAAGGTGCCCTCCAAGAACTGGAGAGGCCTGAGGCAGCAGTGGGCTGCTGTGTTAGTGTTTCTTGTTAAAAAGATTTAAGGGAGGAGCATGCCTGCCCAGCCTCACAGCCTGAAGTCTGTGGCTCTGAGGAGTGAAGCTGACTTGCATCCACTGCATGCCAACTCTAGGGGTAAAAGAAGGGAGGTGCTCCTTTCCTCTGACTGAAAAATATAGTATGCAAGTGTGCCTTAAAATACAACCACAAACTGTGATAAAAACAGCCCAAAACCAAAACCAAACTTTTTTGGACGTAGAGACCTCTATTAACATAAGAGATGAAAACCAGAATCTCATCTGGTCAATCTATCCCCCATTAAAAGCCAGTTTCAGGAAACCCAAGTACTCCCCCTCACTGGGAGGGCTTGGGCTCAACCTGCCTGGATTAGGAATGCAGCTATCAGCTCAGGAGATGAAGATTGATGTCTTCTGATCCTAGATGCAGGGTTTAATCTGAGGGCATTTTCTGTGGCAAGCCAGATGCTCAGTTGACACTGAATGAGAGGGAGCTCAGGAATAGCTCTGTCTCTGCTGAGCTTTTCCACTGCAGGATCACTACAGATGGAGTTTCTCCTTCAGTGCACTTCCAGATAATTTGCTGGTTTTCTCCAGTCCTCCTTAGTTAATCATTTATTTTCCTCTCAGATATTCACTTGCACATGCTTGTTGCACCCAAATACATTCCTGAAAATGCCTACTTTCCTGGTCTAGAAAAGTTTTAAGAGTATTGAATGATAATATGGGGCTTAGTTTCTTAAAGTGAGCCACAATGAAGGTATTGGTGCAGGATGTTTGAACTCTTGCCTGTGAGTGATAGCGGGGGTTATGATTTTATTTGTGACACATATAAACCCAAACACATCTCTAGGCAAGACCTGTGGTCACTGGCAACGAGTCGTTTTAGCAGCTCCCCTCACTCTTCTTTCAGATGAAGAGAGATCTGTCTCTGCTATCACCTAATAACTGAGGTAGAGGCCTTGCACAGGGCAGCTTTTCAATGTTTGGGATTGGTGTGCCATGTGGAACCTCAAAGATGCTTGTTGAGTAGGGGAATTTGGATCAAAACTTCATGCAACTAAAGCACGGTTGTTACAAACAACCTCATTGGTTTTAGATAACAGAAATCTAGGTTGCTTGGACTTTTAGAGAGTTGTTTAAACTTAATCTTTTTCTGGGTGGACTTTAAAAAGCCATACTGGTTAGGGAATTAGTCAATTTGTTAATTTTGGTTGCATCATATTTCGGAAGAATATAGATTGAAAGGCTCTTAATACAACTGATTTAGAAACAAAATTCAAAGACCTCATGGAAGGTAGGTAGAACATTTCTCTGTTCTACTAGAACTTCTAGACCTATTCACATCATAACTTCTAGTCATATTCAAAACTGTTTTTCTTTTTTGAAAGGTTTTTATTTTAATGTTTTCTATCAAACTTTGAAAATATTCTGCTGTCTCAATACCTTTAACCTGAATTTAAGAAGAAAACTTTTGTTCTTCTCTTTGGAGAAATATCATATTTTCTGACAACTTCTGCAGTTTGAAAAGAGAAACTAAACTCTTCTATTCTAAAGGAAAAGGATTCTGCCAAATCTTCCCCCCGCCTTTTTTTTATATCAACAGTCTCAAGGTTTGACTTGGATAGCTCTTTTTTATTATTTTTCTGGAAGAGGCCAGATAGTTTTTCCAAAAACATATGCATTGCTACTAATAGTTTGGCTTTCATGCAGCAGGATTTTTCAATAAAAATACCTGAATTATTCCAACAACTATTAAGGAAATTTATTTGCCTCCAATTCTCCTTCATCTCTTGAACAAAAAGCTTTCAAAATTTTTTGAATGCAGAATGAGTTCACAGCTGGCCTCCTCCTGCTGTTTGTTTTTAAGAAATAATGCGTGAATGTTGTATTATTTGTAAGATCATAATGCTCAGATTATGGCTGGTACAGTTTAGTGCCATCACTAAAATTGGCAGCATGCTCGTACTCAAGATGAGCACCTCAGCGAGTCCTGCAGAGAGGCATGTGAAGTGACATGGAGCTGGGGCTTTCTAGATTTCTGCTGAGCTTTGCATTTCTTTAATTTCATCATCATCCGGGGAAAAAAATAGTTCTGTTTAGGAAGCTGTGGCATGATCGAGCTGCTTTATAGGTAATGTGATGATTGAACCTGGAGGCAAACATGGCAGCTGAAAAGAGGGTTCTGTGTGTTTTTTTGGTTCTACTTTATTTTAAGGTTTTTTTGTAAAAAGGAAGACTTCAAGGTCCTGATTTACAAGGATGACATGTCTATGCAATACCAGTAATTACAGCTGGAGAAAGTAATTTATCAGCTTAGCTCCAGAAAGGCTTGACTTTACAATCCTCCTCTTTCTCATCTGGTTCCCCCTTCAAACTTGATGCCTTTCCAGGACAGACCATTTTTTGGTCTTTTACTATAAATATTGTGCATTCCTTTTTTTTCACTTTTCAAGGACATGTGTTGTCTTAGAAGTTTGTGTCACCAGTCAAAATAATGCCATTGCTTCTGAAAATATTTTCATTTTCTGACATGTACGGAGGTGCCACAAAGCAGTGCTGACAACTTCATCTCTCGCATTCCACAAATCTTATCAAGATATATCATCAGAAAACCACACGGGCTATATCCGGGCTCTGACAAACCTGAAACATAGCCTGCCAGCCACAGATAAGGCTTGAAATGTTGGTCAGTGAAAAGGTGATAACAGCAACAAGGATCAAATGCATGTACAACTTCACCTTTAGACAGCTGTGGTTTTTGGCTGAGTCACGACGTTGGAGAAATCTTTGCTTTGCCTTCGCCGACACCCCGACATCTGCGTGCTGCAGGTCGGACACACAGCACGGCCACAACAAGGGCCAGAGGTAGCCCACATTTTGGGAAAAGCCCTTAGCAAATGTAAACCTCATGGGTCACGAGGAGCGCCGAAAAGCTCCACTGAAAGCCTGGTGCTTTGTTCGAGGGATCAAAAGGATTGTGGTGCTTTGTTCTTCTAAACGTGGAGAAAAATTGCAAAACGCCACAACAGAAATAATAAATGCATCCCATTCCTTCCCCCTGAAAACCTCCTACAGGAGGTCTTGCCACCTTTTTTATTCCTCAGAGGAAAAATCTGAAACAAAAATAAAACTATTCAAAACCATTCCACAAAACAGTAACCTGGCTCTATACTTATTTTTGGTTAATCTTGGGATTTAAACATATCACTATTATCGTTAAAAAAATTGAGTTCTTAAAAAGGAATTTATAATCATTTGCTTAATGGTGCTTTCCCCATGCCATCCGTTTCCAAACAAAGCTTAGTTTATGGCTATCATAAGAGATTATGTTCCCTTACAGTTGCAGTATTTCTTCTATAATGATTTATTTTAAAGGGCTTCACCATGATAGCTCTCCAACTTTGTTCCTTCCTGTATATCACTGTTCAGGGTCAAAAGCTGGAAAAAGGGCTGGTCCCAGAGGCCTAACATATTTCACCAGTGGAGACTCTGGCTTTTCACTTCTCCTTCTCTCCTCATCACTTTATGCTTAAAGAATAACAGATGTGGAAACATTTAGAAAAGAACTAATTGAATTTCACATAACACAATTTAGCATTGTTTGAGGAAGTACCTAAATCAACAGCACATTTTCTGAAAGGCCCAGCGTTGCCTAATTAGAACACCAAACGTGTGACTAATTGGCCACACTTACACCAAAGGCTCTGTCGCAGATGAACGGCTGCCTATTCATCTTAGCTAAACTTAGGCCAGCGGTTTGGCTGTGAGGTAACTGTGGTTGTTTTAAATGAGCTGTGCCAAACATAACGGGGAAATTCAGCTATGGTAGGAGAACAAATCCGTGTAAGAGCAGAGGAGTAATCAGGACGCTTACGCTCTGGCAGCACCCGGAGGATTACCAGGAGATTATCAGCACATAAATTATTGGATTCTTTGTGCTCTGTAATTGGGAAACTTAATAGCCTGCTCTTTATCATGTCTACTCCATTGTCTTTAAAAGCTCAGCATCTAATTAAAAAGTAAACTGATATTATCAGGAAAGGCTCCACTCTGCCCAGCTCTTGCCACTGCTGGGTCTGTTTTTTGCATGCAACAGGATGCTTTCTTTTCTTCCTTCTCTTCCTTATTTCTTTCCATGCCTGCATTCTTTTCTTTCTTTCTGATTTCATTTCTTTTCTAATTTCATTTC
>VXAX01000808.1:940-11298 GCA_013399835.1 Leptocoma aspasia
CTGCTACCATCCCTAACCAATGACTTTGTGCCACCAATGCCACAGAAAATGAAGAAGAAGAAGAACAAGAAGGAAAGGAAACCACACCCCAAATCCTCCATCTTGTCCCCCATTCACTCTCACACCAAAATCCTAGAATCCTAAATCCTTCACCCTGTGATAGATTACTACCACTACTGCTACATACCTAGTTCACACCTGTGTTCTCCAACTCATCCCAAAGCCTTAGCAATTTTTTCCCTGGGACAAAGGTTAAAAACAGTGTCTGACTGGGGGTCAGGGCTCCCTAATACAGGCAGGGAAATATTCCCTGTGCCCTGGATTCCAACAGATCCAACACAACCCTCATGCTCACAGCTCAGCACAATGCCATTGAGGAGAGGTGCCTGCAGGAAAAATCCATCCTGTGATACACTGGCAGTCAGGGAAGAGGTATTACAGCATTTTGGGGCTATTTAGTTCAGGTTTTGCCAATAGCTGAGCAGCTGAGCATTGTATGAACTGAACAGAGAAAAGTCTAACATCACAAAGCATTGCTGTAGTCAGTAGCCGACCAGAAAAGAGTCACACATCAAATACATTAGCTCCCTGAGAAATGATAACAACATTTTGTGTGAGGATAAAAGAAATGTTAATAATATTGGCTCCTGAATGCATGCTGACATTCATATTCCCAGAACACACCAAAAGCAATAATTATTCATTTTCTAGTCACAACGATGTAACTCGATATGGAAACAAAAACTTGGAGGCATTCAGCCTTCCCCTTTCCTGCCTGCTTTTCAATATTTTTATTTTTAAAACTGGGCTTTTTGTACATCTCAGAGCCATTACACATCTGACCCAGCTGAACCAATACGAAGCTCTAGCGACTGAGAAACCAGAGCTTCAGCAGCCCATCAGTTAAAGCTCACCAAATGTTTGTGAATTGCCTTGCCCAGTGGCAACGGGTGAATTGGTACCAGTAAATAGGCCAGAGGATGTGGAAAACTCTCCTGCTGACATAAAATGACATCTGTTAGATAGGTAAGAGCAGAGGCCATGCAATCAGAGTGCTGCCAGCACGGCACTTACACTCAGCTCAATCTAGCATGATATCCTGATTAGTTATATCACTCAAAGGTGGTTCTTAAAGATGGTTTTTTTTTTCCTATCCTGAAGATGCATCTCCCTAAAAACATCACAGTGGGGGTCCACATTTATTGTCTCCAAATGATTGCAGGTCAGAATTGCACGTTATACAGGATTTCTCCTCCTTTCTGGCAGCAGCTCTCTATTTTGTATATCAACCAAAAGGATCTGAAAGTTAAGCTCAGATTTTATTTATTTATTTCAATAGTAGCCAACTCCTTTTCTCAGGTGAAAGAGCTTTGGAACTCGTTCTCTAGAAGATTTTCATTCTGATTGCTGTCTTTAAGTGTGAGTGTGGAAATGGCTCGAGAAACAGCCTAAGCTGTGATTTTGAACATAACAAAACAAAACAAAAACCTCTCCCTGCACAGCCCTTTCTACTGGTATGGCCATGGTCTCTAAAAGAATTTCACTTTAAAATTACATTTGTTGTGTTAAACAACAACAACAAAAAAGGGCTACAAAACCCTCAACAACAAAATCGAAACAAAACAAAACAAAAAGACACAAAAAAAGCAAGCAAGCAAGCAACCAACCAACCAACCAACCAAAAAAACCTCAACCCAGAACACAAAAATAAATCCAAAACCATACGGTGATGGCCTGCCATGAGTGTTGAACACTTGGTGCGAGTTGTGTGTTAATTTTTAGGCCGAGATGAAAATGGTTCAAGACATAATTTGGCTGTTTTTTGTGTTACTTGCCATTTTTTGTATTCCACAGCAGGCTGAAGAGGCTGGAGAGATGTTGCACAAGCAGCAAACGCCACGTGAACAGAGGAAACGGTTTCTTTTGGAAAAGGACAGTGATGAGGACACAACAACCCCATGGAACACTCCAGGCTGGGACAGAAGGGCTGGAAAGCTGGGAAAGGCCCCTCAGCACAGGGAACTGAGGGGCTGGAGCGTGTCCAGGGCAGGGAACGGAGCTGGGAAGGGGCTGGAGCCCCAGGAGAGGCTGAGGGAGCTGGGAAGGGGCTCAGCCTGGAGAAAAGGAGGCTCAGGGGGGACCTTGTGGCTCTGCACAGCTCCCTGCCAGGAGGGGACAGCCGGGGGGGTCGGGCTCTGCTCCCAGGGAACAGGGACAGGAGGAGAGGGAACGGCCTCAGGCTGGGCCAGGGCAGGCTCAGGGTGGCACCAGCAGGAATTTCCCCATGGAAAGGGAGCTCAGGCCTTGGCACTGCCCAGGCAGCTTTGGAGTGCCCAGCCATGGAGGTGGCCCAGGAAGGGCTGGAGGTGGCACTGAGAGCTCTGGCTGGGGACAAGGTGGGCATCGGGCACAGGGCAGTCTTGGAGGTCTTTTCCAACTAAAGTATTCTGTGATGCTGTGATTTTAATGTTTGGATTATACTGGTGGTCAAGCACTGAGGAGAAAAGAAGGAAAGGGTGGTGAAAAAGGTGGAAATTGGTATTTCTGCTGTACCCACCAGCTTTCCAGTGTCTTCCAGTTGAACTTGATCCTTCACAGCTGCATAAACACTTACTCAAAGGTTGGACTGGATGATCTTGAAGGTTTTTTCCAACCTCAATGATCCTGTGAATACAATTTAAGATTAAAAAATGCACTCCCATGGACCAGCCACTGACATCCACTTCGTCCTTTCTCAGGGCTGAGGTGATCATGTGGTGATATTTATTAAAATTCCTTGCATTTTATCTGGGTAGAACATGTTGGCATATCACACCTCTGCTTTTCTATTTCAAGCTTAGCAACACTGTGATGTTTTGTGGTCCACAGCTCCTTTTTCTAGCTTTCAGGACCACAGTGGGGCTGCCAGAGCCTGGAAGACTTGATCCTTGCACCTGCAGAGGCTCCAAGGTCTTTACAACACCTACAGAGCCATCCTAAGTCATGGAAACATTTTCTTTGTTTTATTTAAGGATATTTTTTTCCTCCTTGTCCATGTATTTTTCTGATAAAATGCATTTGCAAGTCCAAACTTTTCACTCTCGCCACACAAATCTTTTATTCTAATCCCATTAGGACAACTGGAAAATTCTTTAGGAGGATGATGGGTTCAACAAATGTACATAAAGGGTAATTGGCCTTCACTGTAACTCACTAGTGTCTCTCTCAGACTGTCTGAAGAATCTCTAGGATTAAGAGTCAGATTTTTTTTATATCAAAACCAAAAATGAGCTAAAAGCAACAAGTAAAAATATACAAGCCCCAAGCACTGTGTTTGTGGTTCCTTAATAGGTAAAAATGGGTTGTAAAGTTAAGGCAATTCAAACAAGAATGGAAAAACTGCCAGTGAAAATTCTCATAACTTTGCAGAGAACCAAATTTGGTTTTGAAAAGCATCGTAAAAAAATATAAAGTTTATTAAGTATTATTACATAAGCAACAACTACAGAAAAACTGGATTTTAACCAGTATTTTAACCAATTCAAAAGAGAGGTGTTTCTCTATGTTTTTTAGCTTCTCTGATAATAGTGTGCAGAGGAGGAGGGGTAAGGTACTGGAGGAATGAGGAAAGTTCTGTACTTGGAGAAAATAAATAGCTTTGTGGAAGATTTTTGTTTGAATATTCTAATTTGATCTGCTTAGAGGTCTCAGATTTTAAATTGCTGTGGATTTACTTTGAACTCATCTCTTTATGCCTGTTCGTTTTTCTGTGTTGCTGCCTTAAGTTCCGAATTATGAAAAACTGAATTTTTTATCAACATGTCTGTTTAGTGATTCAATATTTCTAAATGTAAAGCTGTGAAGCAATCTTAAAAAAAGAAAAAGACCCAGTATTTTACCCTTTTTTAATATTAATTTTTTTATAAATCAGTTGCTATAACAATTGAAAAGAAACAGGCTTTAAGTGTTAGGTATTAGAATCTGACATATTTAAACTGGTTTCACAATGTAAAAGCTCCTGTGAACACTGCACTAAAAAGAATTATTAACATATTTATATTTACTTCTGATATGTGAAATATGTACTTTTAAAACGAAATTTCATTATTAGAGGCAGAAATATGCCATTTGGTTAACCAACAACCTGCTGATTTGTTTGTGGGGGTTTTTCTTCTCCTGAAAGACTCAGTACAACTATTTTCATGTGAAATGAAAATTGATTGTATAAAATTTTAATTTCTTTGAAGAAAGCAGTTCAAAGAATAGCAGTTCAAGCAGTGAGTGCATATGATTAGCTGTGTCTGACGAAACAACTAATATGGGATTTTCTTTTTCTTTGAGTCTGTGAGAGAAGTTTAGAGCTTACTAAAACTGTCAGCAGATTGTAGGAAACTAGGAAAATTTAAAAAATGATTTTTTGGTGTCAAAGTTTAAAAAATTGCACCATATTTGCATTTGCAATAGCAGTCCTGTTTCCTATCAATTCTTTAGCATAATGTTAAATGGCTATTAAAATTAAAATACAATAAACAATTTTCTTCTTACTGAATATTATGCCTTTATTAACATCTATCTCATGTATTCCTTACTACATAAACATCTTTTGCTGTGGAAAGCTGTTCATTTGGAATCTTCTTCAATGAAAAAAAGGAAAATAACTTTTTTTTTTTTTAAGGATTCTAAGATTTTCATGAACAGCAAAATAACTGTGATTTAATTTCAATCACTGTTGATCACCCTTGATCCCCTGTGAATTCGTGGGGAGCTGTCAGTTCTCATCATGAGTAAATATCTGTCACAGAGGGTCTATAAACTTGTTAGTTTGAGGATTGTTATGTAGCATTCCTGCTCCTAGTTTCACCATCCTCTGCATTTTCTAATGACTTTTTCATGAACTACACGACTGCAAAATTTTTTTCCAATTCAGAGACCATCTTCTGATAAGAAAATGATTTAGAAGACTATAAAATGGATAATATTTTAAACTGCTGCAATAAATAGTCTTGGGAGTGCTGGTGAGCCAGAGCCAAGGAATCCATTGAGCTAAACACAATCATTTATCTTAGCTGGATTACATGTGCAACTCACAATAAAAAAAGAAATCTTTTGCATTGTTCGCTTTGTTACGAATTGCCTGACATAAGTAATTTGCAGCCCCATACACTCTGCCGTTCTGAAGGAAATTCAGCCTCAGATAAATTTTAAACCTGACTTATTTGGCACAGTTTTCACACAGAAAAAGGGGTTTTTGTTTGATTCAGAGCTGCAGAATGGAGTTGGGAATGAGACTGGGAAGGGGCTGGAGCCCCAGGAGAGGCTGAGGGAGCTGGGAAGGGACTCAGCCAGGAGAAAAGGAGGCTCAGGGGGGACCTTGTGGCTCTGCACAGCTCCCTGCCAGGAGGGGACAGCCGGGGGGGTCGGGCTCTGCTCCCAGGGAACAGGGACAGGAGGAGAGGGAACGGCCTCAGGCTGGGCCAGGGCAGGCTCAGGGTGGCACCAGCAGGAATTTCCCCATGGAAAGGGAGCTCAGGCCTTGGCACTGCCCAGGCAGCTTTGGAGTGCCCAGCCCTGGAGGTGTCACCTGGAGGTGGCACTCAGAGCTCTGGGCTGGGGACACGGTGGAGATGGGGCACATCTTGGTCTTGGTGGTCTTTCCCAACCTCAACAATTCTGTAACAGTCCCAACACCTGAGATGATCTTCAAAACACCCCAGTTTATTCAGCTGGACTTTGCAGAGAAAACGTTTTGAAAAGAGAGCAATTTGTGAGTTTTCAGCGACAGCACAGCAGCAGCCTCAGGAGAAATTCAGTGAAACATCCAGGCACTTTGCATGTGTCCAAACACTTTGTGTGAGACTATCATCTCCAGGCATCAAGTTAATTACTTCTGTCACAGCTACTTCTTGCTCTTTTCACTTCTCAGCCTCATGAGCGAGGCGTGCTTGTTAACAGGCACGTGGTTTTTTATGGAAGAAACCCAAACGTGGAGTAATGGAAGCAACACAGGGATGTCTGTGTATATTCAGTATGAGTGTAGGATTTGGCCTTAGAAATATGATTGGATTTGCAACGATAGTAAAAACATGCACCATATGTGCTTTTTAGGATTGTTAGCTAAAAGCATAAGAGTTTTGCTGAAAAATATATCTTCAGATATCCTGCCGCAGTAGCTCCTCATAAAGAATGGAGGAACAGTTACTTTTCCTGTCATGAATGTTGGAGAGAATTCATTATAAATTATTAATAACAATCATAAAAACTTATCACTCTCAGTTTTTTAACAAATATCCACTACCCAAAATTGCTAATGTCACCTTTTGTCAGCTTTCTGGAAGGATTAAATTTGTATTACAATATGATTTGGGTAAAGGATGATAGTAACACTTCTTCATGATGTGCTTTTAACTGGAAGTTAGCATACTGATAATAAACAATTTCTGCTCTCAGTAGTTTCTATATTAAATTAAGGTTGACTGAGATAAGGGAAATTGAAATTATGCCACCAACCAGAGAATTAGCACAAAACCAACTATTTACATGAGCTACTGGTTTTGTAGGCAAAATCATATATAAAAAATAGGGATTCACATGCAAATTTGATAACATTCTCACACATGAAATATAGTTTTAGTAGTTTATATAATACAACGCAATTTATTTTTTAAACGCCAATATTTGAATACACCAGAAAGATATATTCATCTTTTTATGTTACTTCCCAACCCTGCAGCTTCATATTTTTGATACCTTTTCTGTTGTAGAGATCTCTTAAAAGACATGAAAAGATGTGTTCACTGTTTAACAGAGCATAAAGATTTAATCATACTCCATTTAAGTGCAGAAAAGTGGTTACAGGTTCAGGAACCTCTTGCTTTTGGTACTGAAGAAATAAGTTTTCCACATCTTCTATTGTTGGGATAACGATCAGGGACAGAGTCTTGCAGAGAATGAAGTATTCAAATAATTTCTAGAATTCAGTGATTGAATCTGTGATATGATGTTTCAATTTCCCATTCTTTGCAAGGGTTGTTTTGTGTGGCATTACTCACGTATTTCACGGAGTGAACCTGGCTTTCAGTTCATCACACACCATGCTAGGGAAGAAGAGGAAAATGTGATTTTTTTATTTTTTTTTTTTTTGTGTGTCCCTGTATCTATCCTTTTATTGAGGGCTTCCCTTATGCTATTTTTTATGGGACCTGGGAGGCTGCAGGTGAGTTCTCTGGGGCTGGAATTGCGGTGTGATTTGTCTGTCCTCACACAGCAAAGTGGCAGCACTGCAGCGTTGTATTCCAAATGCACAGCCCATCAGCCCAAGCCTTGACATGGATGGAGCTGGTTAACTCCCAATTTCTTCAGGAGAAGCTGTGTAGGAAGGCAGCTTCTCTGTCAAAATTAATTCTGAGTTATGTGCAGATTGTTTCGCCTTTTTGGAAGGGAGAGGGGGTGGAACCTTTGTGGGTAAACCTGTGAAGCTTTTTTGACTAATTTTGTGTGACTAACTTTGCATTTTTTTGGGAGTCAGTCACCCAGAAATTAATATCTGGAAGCGCTTTTCCTCCTGCCAGCAGTGTTGTTTCAAAGGATCAAATAGTTAGATTCCTAAGAAGTGAAAAGTGAGAGGAATAGGAGTTTCTCAGGAAACACACACCCCCATTTCCTGAGAGCTCATCTCCCTGTCTTAATGCCCTGTGGGTGCAGAGAAGTCTATCTTCAAAAGATCACCCAGAGCCACTGAGAAAGTTAAACAGACTGTTTCTCCATAAAATACAAGTCAGTGAAAACACAAAATCTGATGAAAACTGTTGACCAGAGCCCCACTTGTTGGCAGAAGGATTTTGTTCCCATGCCTCCTCTCATATACCCACACGTGCCCACACAGTTTCCCAGGAAAGCTGACATTTAAGCACACTCATAAATGGTTTTACAGTTTCAAACTGCTGCTCAAGGCAAGATTTACAAAGTTCAGACTGCAAAGAGCAGCAGCAAAGCAGCCCACAACCCAAAGACTCAATTTATCCAATGACCTTTCTGGTAGATCCCTTTTCTTTGATTAAAGCTTGGCATCTGAGGCATGGCTAAGCTCCCTGACTCATTAGGTGAGTTCTCTCTGAAAACTACCAAAAAACCCAAACATCAATGACTCAGTTTAATTTCCTTAACTTCAGTTTCATTTCCTTCACTTCAGTTGCACAGAATATTATTTGGCTGAGTCCCTTTTCATTTTCTTATACTGGCTACATCTAAACAACAAAATAAAATAAAATTGTTAATACAAATTATGTTCACATGACTGAAAATGTCAATTTAATCCTATAATGGGACTAACTCATTCTTCACTTCCAGCGCTGCTGTTTGAAATTCAGTTATGGCCTGCATTTATAACAATAAACCTTCAATATGGTATAATGTTTTTACAAATGGAATTAAGTAATGCTTTTACAATAGCTCAAATATCTGTGATCATAAAGATTTTCTAAATGTTTTCTTTTATTTTTGATTTCTTCCTCTCTTTACAGTTATTTATGCTTCATTCAGTCCACGTGAATCAATGCAAAACAAGCACACATATACTGGTTCAGGTTAGCCACTGTGAGTATGTGGACATCTAAACTGACACAGACTATGAATTCCAAAAATTTTATTGTAAAGCTTAATTCTTCCTGATTTGAAGAAGATAAGCATGGCAAAGCAGTTGCTTGAAATGGATGCTAAGTTTTATTTATGCATTTTTATCTATTATTTACAAGGATTTCCTTTCCACATGCATTTCACTCCGAGGGGGTTTGTTTGTTTGGAATCTGTACCCTTTTTCATCTCTAGACGTTGCATCTGCTGTACATTGGAAATGTCACAGACATCTAAAAAAAAAAATCTCTAAAACAAAAACTCTAGGAAAAAAAAGTCATGAGTTGTAGATGTTTGAACAAAACAGTTACAATTGCCAGTTATTTCTCAAGACCCAGACTTTAATACGTTCTCCCATATTGCAGAGCCAAAAAAAAAGTCCTTTACTGAGCATGTAGAGCATCAGTTTGGCTGAGAAACTCTGAACTGTGTGTTGAAATGGATTTATTTTGGCCACTAACTCTGGGACATATCCAAGCAATGCGTGTTTTGATGTAGTTTAGTCATAAGGCTGGAGAAAATTGAAGAGTTTTAGCCACTGCAGCTTTTTTTGTGCTGTTCTGCATACTCCCTCACAGACTGCAACTGTTGTGCTGATACTCTTCCTCTTTGGCTGGAGAAAGCAAACTCTTTAACAAAATAAACACCATGAGGTTCACTAGAACTCCATAAATGTGAAAATCCATTTCTGTTTCTTGCTTGCGTGTTATTCCAGATTTGCATATGTCAGTGGAGCAGTGGAAGGACCTGCATAAAAACAGAAATATAAATAATATAAATATAGCTCTAACTGTAATGATAAATATAAATAATGTAAATATAAAGCCACAGGAGTGGTCATTAAAATGCTTGCTTAGTTATTTCTCTTTCAATCCCAGAAGTTTGAAAGTAGCTTTTGAGGAGAGAGAGGGAGAAATAAGGAAAAGAGTAGCCCCAAACTGAGGAAGGCAAACTGAACTAAAGGAACTGATGTTAATGTCAGTAGTACCAAAAAATGACAAAAAAACTAATGATAAATAATAATTATCTACTATTAGTTATTACTAATTATGAGTATAGTTACTAATTATGAGCAATAACAAGATTCCAGCAGGTGATTTCCACCTCTCGGGAAGAGAAAAAAAATTTCTAAATATCCTCTAAATTTAACTTACAAGACAATATATGACCTGCTTCAAATCTTATGATTTCCATGGAAAGAAAGCCAATATTTTTTTTCTTTTTTTCCTTTTTTAGCAATATTTGAACATCAATTTTCTGAGATGGAGAGAAACAGCTACTTCTCACCAAAAGTTCAGTGACACCCAGATGCATTCCTGCTGCATGGGCACAATGCAGTTATTTAAATTAGAAACATTTTTGTCATGGTCCAAGTTTTGTTTTTTTTTTTTCCAGAGTGAATTGCAGATTATTTTTAAGGTACAATAAAATAAATATAAATAAACTTCATGAATGGTGGTTATATTACTGAGATATAAATCCCTAAGTCTCTAAAGTGTGCTACAAAATGATGCTCTCTGAGAGCACTGATCCAAAGATTATAGAGATATTTAAGATTTTATGTGTAAGGTGCTAAAGTTGAACAGAGTGACATCTCATTCGGGTTTTTTGGGTTTTTTTTATCAGAATGTAGTTACAAATTATAAAGCAAACATTTGCTTTTCAAATGGCACATTGTGAGGCTGGATGCCATTTAGAAGTTCCTTTTTGGCTGGCAATAACAGGAAAAATTATTAATTAATAATTAATAA
>VXAX01000811.1:0-151568 GCA_013399835.1 Leptocoma aspasia
CCCTGCAGCCCTGCCGCCGGACGGGACCGCGGGCCGGAGCCGGGCTGGGCGAGAGCCGCTGTGAGCGAGCCGGGAGTTACTCGGGTGTCGAGCCGGTGTGTGTGACCCGGTGTGTGCCAGCGGGGCAGGGCAGGGGCTGGCAGGGGCTCGTCCCCCTGCGAGTCCCCGCGGGCAGCGCCCGGCTGGCGGCGAGCGGCAGCGGGGCTGGAGCGCTGCTCCGGGTACCGTCATCCCCTGTGGCCGGAGCGGAGTAACTTCGTGAATCCACCTGTTTCCTGATGCCTCTTGTATTTAGCGTGTCCCGTAGCATCCTTTTCATCGCATGTACTTAACCTAGATATTTTTAGGGCATTGAACAGACTTCTTATTGGATTTCTGTGCTGCAGGTTTCCGAAAAGTAACCCTGAACGTTTTTGACAAGCATGGACTTCTCATTGGAAGTGTGTTCTGAGATAGACATTGTCTTGGCCTTCGTGCAGAGTATGGCCATTAAAAAAACCTCAAAACTCTGTGAAAGTGTGTTTTAAAATGCCGGGAAGCAAGGGGTAAACAATGCATTTGTAAACACTGTAACCTGAATTTCTGGACTGATCACTTTACATAAAGTCTTTGACAGTGGAAATGATAGGGTAAGAAAAGCATGTGTAATGACTTTATAAGCCTTTTATTTTGTCTGGCATCATAGTCTCAGATGATCATCTGAGTACAGATCTTAAATTTTCTCTTCTACAGATTTTACAAAGATATTTTTATGTGGTGAAAAAACCAGTACTGAATAAGTGGCTCTATCTTTGACTAACTGCAAAAGCTGTCATATATAATAAGTTATTGTGCCAGTATTACAATAATAATGGGATATTAAACCAGCACGTTTTGGCAGTAAGTAGCTGTAATACTTATGCCCTGTTTTGACGTCTCTAGAAGGAGGATTAGCTCAGACAGAATTTGTAGTGGGAGGGTGTGAGTGAGATGAAAAGCAAAAGCTGCTTAATTTTAATCTTCTCAAAAAGGTAACTACAAGTAGTGCACATGGTTAAAACACATATGCTCCTCTCTCTAATTGCTTTTAATTGTAGTATCTTGAATGTTATGTAAACTCGGTAGTGCTGAAATACTACTTTTTTATAAAATTCAATCCATACTAAACAAGCTCCCTGTTCTGGGGCAAAGAAAGCATCGAGGGATGGAGGGTGTCACAGGAAGGTCTGACAACAACAGGACTGTAAAACAGCTTTGGTGTAACTGAGGCTGTGTCTGTACTTGTTTAGAGGTGTGCCTCGGGTTAGGCTGCAGGCTTTAACTTAAGTTGTTTAGTTTTCATGATTGGGAGCTCTATTTTTTCTAACAACTTTCTTTTTTCTTCTGAGCTTTTTTTTGGTCTAATTTTAGAGGTGGACGTCTTGGAGTGAAGAAACACAAAAAGCAATGCTTGATGGTATGCAAAATCAGTGTCCCCCATGAAGTGTGCTTCCTTCAGTGGTTTTACAAGGGGGTGTGTATTTTTACACACTTACCATAACCTCCTTAGACAAATGAAACCTAACATGTTTCATTTGAGGTTTCTCATGTACGTCTTTTTTTATTTTCACAATGTCATAGGAGACCTGTGATACTAGACTTTAGTTGAATTTTTTTGGATCCTTTTTCTGATGAAGTTGCAAATATTGAAAAGAAAAAAAAAATCTTTTATGTATAAAGGCTTTGTATCCTAAGTGTGGCTGCATGTTATTGCCTAAAAAATGAATGGTAGATTAATGTGGTTTTAAGTGTGGCTTTTATCTGGATTTATGGTCAGTTTTGGTTGCATGTTCTCATCATCTCCCCACAATTTTATCTTTTGACCAACAATAGCACGTTGGCAATTAATTAAGTGAAAAACCACTGTGAGATATGTGTTGCTCACAAGCATACATCACACGAGCACAGGAATTAAATGTTAAGCCACCTACTAACATATGCTGTATGATTTAGATTTATGGTTTATGGTGGATGCTACAGAGGAGGTGGTGGTACTTTAATTGTTCAAGAGGGTGGAGTCTTTAAGCCTGCCCCTACCAAAAGGATTTGAAGGTGCTCTTAAGGAGCTTGGGAATGTGCACAAAATACACAGCTATTGCTTTGGCTGTTAAGAGAATCACTTGGTGAAGGAGGTATGAGAAGACTAAAGAAGATGGAGCTTGTTACAGGGAATACAGGACAGTTTTGGGAGTTACTGGTAGTTACCAATAACGTGCAGGAAAAGATATTGTGGCAGCCCAACTACTCTGACAGGCCCTGGGGCAGCGCACACACAAATGCTGCCAGACAGCAGCCTCAAAGGTGAGAAAAAAGCTGCTAAAAAGAACCTCAGTGGTCCAAATATTGGACAGAGAGTGTAGTTTGGGTCAAAACCGTCCCAGCAGTGCATCACATTTGGGAAGTGTTTGAGCACAGCCTTTAATATTGATTCTGTGGGAGAGGGAGGCAGTAAGTGAGCGATGCATTGATTCACATTCTGAAGGGTGTATTTAAAAAACTATGGCTTGGGTGGTAAATTGTATACCAAAAAGAAAACTTAAAATTTGCAGCGAAAAGGGAAGACATGGCAAATTCTTGGGAGGAGACTTAAGTGTAGATTTCATGCAAGATTTTTACTTACATGGATTTGAGTGTCATGGTAATTTGAATGGACTTGTATTAAAATATTGCAATACTGATAAAATACTGTGCTTCAAAATGCATATTTTTTTATTTTCTTTGAAATGCTTTTGCAAATGCTTTCTCTAACAGGGAATGGAAATGCAGGCCAGTGTATGGCATAAATTACACAGAAACAGAATTGGAAACAGTTGGTCATAAAGCTGTGTAAAGGATGATGACAACTGAAGGTTTCTGTAGCAGTTTTCCAGGATGATACTAGGAATGCTGTACAGACTGTGACATGCTTCATATTCTCTTAAAATCAGGCTGCACTTTGGTGAATCCTAAAGTGAGTCCCCTGAAGCAAGCATTTAGCTTTGCACACTATTTAGGGCAGAAGAATGTGGGAAATTTTATTGTCTAAAATTTGTAGGGGAGGATACATGAGTCTTGACTTGTATCAGTGTAGGAGCACGTGAGATTTGCCCATATGGCTTGTTTTGTGCCATTGGGTTTGGGTTAGAATTCAGAATTCATGTTCTTGTTTATCTTGAAAATATTAGATGTTCTCCAGTTACAGCTGGGTGAGGCATTTTCTTGTTCAGTGAAGAAATATAAGAGTGGGAAGGTGTACTGTGACAAATGGCATTTATAATTCTCTTTAAAAAACAGATAATGCCTGAATCATCAATGTAGTGGTTCATCCTAAGCAGCAAGAAAGACCTTTTTTTTTGCTTTTTGCATTGTGCAAGCTGATTATAGAAACATTTGCCAGGAGGGCTACAAAGGTAGATGGTTTAAGTGTGTGATTAGGCACTAAGTGGTTCTGATGACAGGCAGAGGATTCAGAGCATGATTGACAGGCTATTTCATATTGATTAGAGAAGTAAACGGGGTTTTGAAAAGCTAGACAGCTGGCATATTTCTTAAAAGTAACTCATTTTTGGAAGCTGAAATAATTAGGCTTATTTGTTTGTGCCACATGGTGAACACTTTCAGAACGGCTGTCTGGCAGTACTAATCAGTGGCTGTTTTTCAGCTGATCCATTCATGGTTTCTACAGCCACCCAAAACTTCAGCATGAATCAAGAATGAAGCCAGTTTCCCCCATAATTGTCACGTTCATGGTTTCCCTTGTGAAAAGAAAAAAATAGATGCCACAGCTTTGTGTCAGTGTGTGTAATAATAAATGTCACAGTCACTTGTGTAGTGGAGGATGCTGCACTGTGCCTTCCTAGTGCTGGCAGTGCTGACAGGGGACCCTGCAGACAGGTGGTGCCCTCAGTGCTCAGTCATTGTTTAAAAGGACAGAGTAATGCTGGCACTGGTTCTTGCACTTTGCCCTGGATTTCTCATGCTTTATTCACCTTCCCTGCCTCTGTGCTTGTGGTGTTGGTTTGTTGATAGCTCCTGAGTCTGAACACAGGCTTGTGTTTCTCTCTCTGAAGACCTTTGGGTACCTCCATGGAGAGCTTCTGTGGGCTGATAAAATATGAAACCAGCTAAGCAACAAAAGTGTAGCCAAAGGGCCCTTCCAAGGAAATGCTGGGACATGATGTTTAATGTTTACCTCAACCTATTTTTATTTTTCCTTATGAAGCATTAGCTCTCCTGCCTGCACCTGTGTGTTCAGCTGTCTCTGTAAGATGATGTGTTCCTAGTGGTTAGCTTGTGCTGCTGCCATGAGGATCCAGGGAAAAGCCAGGCATGCCCTTTTGCCAGCAGCGTGGCAGTTTTCCCAGTATGTTGCCTGTGTTATTCCCCATTCAGCTCTCCAGCAGCCAGGCAAGTTGGCAGCTGTGCAGAGTGCTGTGGGGAGAAAGGGCAGCAGAAAATGCTGACTGTGTGCTAATGCATCTGTGTAATCACCATTCTGGGGTTAGATTGCAGGAAGATGACAAAACTGCTGAATAAAGTATGTTTAATCTTTTTTTTCCCCTCTCCAGTATGAGTTGCAGTGGGTAATAGGAGAATGTGTGGAGAAGCACAAGTTTTCCATTTGGAACAGAAGTGTGTATCTGCCCTGTAATTTTGAGTCTTTGAGATTTTATGGAAGTGGTTGAATATGGAAGTTTTGGGTGACCTGACATATAAAAATAGGATGGAACAGATCTCATGCAGGGCTATAGGCAGAAGAAAAATCTTTTGGGGTGCGGGTCAAAATATAGCTTGCACACAAGGGTAGGATAGAGTAGAAATGTGATGGGTAATGAAATCAATGTCACCCCTTCCATCCCTCTTGCACAAACACTTATCAGGTTGTTGCACTGCCACTTTTCACATCTGTAATTAAGCTAATTTAGTAAAATGGTGTTTTACTACCTGGAAAGCTCTCAGTAGTGGCCAAATCAGCAGAAGTAAAATGGTACATTTTAGGGTGAGCTGTCAGCTGTGGGAGAATGGCTGGGGCACTGGGTTCAAATTCTTGCAGTTTTCCAGAGGGTGAGGGATGAAGGACCAGATGAAGATGGGATACAAGACAGGATGGTGAGTGGGCTGAAGAGATAAAGTCTCCCCAAATCCATTCAGTTTGGATACTGTGAGCACATCGACCCGTGTGAGCCCCTGGGGACTGTGGTGTAACTTCCACCAGCAGAGTATGAATGTGTGAGGTGGGGTATAAACTGACCCAGTATAAAGTCATTTGGAATTAAAAGAAGTACAGATTTGGGAACTCAGATCACATTTTGAAATCCAAATCTAACCTGAGTAGAAGAGCTGACAAGCAGTGAAAAATACTGTCCTTAATACTAACATCATCTTGAACATTACATAGGATAAATTTGAGTGTGGGAAAAGAAGCATTCTTCTTCTTTTTATGAGCTTTCTTCACGGATCTGTTTATTCAACTTGTCTTCCCTGGTTGATCACAACTGGCTTTGAGTGCATCCCTGCAGTGTTTACTTTCAAAGTTAGTGCCAGAAGAAGGTATTTGCCTCAGGGTACAACCCCTGACACTGGGGCAGATTCCTGCTCAGAGGAAACACGTGCACAGGGGGGTGTTATAGCAGGAGATTGAGTTGTTCAAACACTTAAAACTGTAAAAAGTAAAACCTTACCTTAAAAACAAACCCCCAAAATAATTTAACAATTTAAGCATGTTAACTGCTTTGCCTTTGTGTGCTTTTTGGAGCTGTGATGTTATCTGATCAGCCACTGGCTGTGATCTGGGGGTGATTGGGATCTATGCTTATAGTTATGAGCATATGGTATATGATTTTAAAATTGTAAGTTTAAAATAATTACATTCTGGTGCTGTTTTTTAAAGAATTATTTAATTATCTCTATGTTCTAGAATGGTTTTGCTGCCAGTTAATATTCAGTTCTGGCCTGGAGCCATCAAAATCATAAGGTTTCCTTCAAGTTTCATAATAATGTTAAAATAGAGTTGCTCAGTTTCCTTTAAGGAAGTAAAAGAACTTCCTTTGGTTTTGTTTTTTACTTTCTCTGCAGTTCAGAGGCTTGTATGACCTATTATAGCATAGGAAAAGGAGTAGGAATATGGGGACATTCCTGTAGTGGGTAACAAGGAGTTGGGCTTGTGACAGATTTTCCTGGATATTAAAATTTGGTTCAAGCAGAGCCTCCAAAGTGATGTGCTGGACTGATGGGTTGATATTGACTTCAAGTGTTCTAAGACTTCTACACAGTAGTGTAGGACATTGATCTTATTCCTAACCAAAAAGAGGTAATCAAAGCCACATGAAAACACTCACTGAAAAGTTTGTCTGAACTGAAGAATCTCTTGAACTAAGGGTTTACATGGACCAGAAGAAACCAAAGTTAAGGACACCTACTCCTGGAAATATTTCATGATCTCATACATTTGCTGTTCAAATGAGTAAACCATGTGAGACCTATAAAGTCATAGTTGGAAAACCAAAGGCCACTTTCAACAATTCATAAAAGGAATATGAAAATAAGAGAGGAGGTTTTAAGCTAGCAAAGGAACTGCAGTGGTCTCTTCAGTACTTAAGATTTGGGTATGCCTTGAAGTCTGACTTTTTAAACAGGGGAATGGCTTGTGATCCATCATTACTTGAACTCTGTTGAAAGCTTTGTAATTTGACAGATTTTATTACAGATTGGATTTTATTGGTAGACTGTAACACAGCAGTGAAGCTTCTCTGTGGTTTGAGGGAAGCAGTCCGTGCTGTATCTTGTTCTGTCCAAAATGCAGCTTCAGATTCAAACCCACATCCATCTTCAGGGACTGTGCTGCACTCTGAGCCCTTAGAGCAGAACATCTCAGCTGAAGGAGTTCAGAGGTTCCTGTGGGTGCTGTGTGGAGCTCTCCCTGTGTGTTTTCCATGCTGTGGAGCAGAGCTCAGGCACAGAGGTTCCTACCTGGGCTCTGAGCCCCCGGAGTGAAGTGATACATAGCATCAGTGACTAAAGGTACAAATCAAAAGGGAGAGAATGTGGGAGCTGGCAAGCGTGAATTTTGCTGCTGACCACTGTTTGGTCCTCTGGTCTAAACAGATGTCTAAATCTGTGAGAAAGCAGAACATAAAGGGGTCTGCAGACAGCTTGGAATAAACATTCCATAATTGTTTCTATGTGCAGCCTTGCTTTTTCTATTTGTTTACTGTCAGAGCTAATTGAGACTTTTGTTAAGTCCCTCCAGGCAGGGGCATGTCACCCCTGTGTCCTGGCTGATGGGAACACTGGATATTCTGTGTAAATAGACCAGTGAAGCTGGTAGGAGCAAAAATGCCTTTGCTGTCAGGATGCTGCCAGAGCTTGGGCATGAAGGCAGCAAGCTGTCTCCAAGCTGAGTCTCTAAAGGGAAAGTGTTCTGGGAGAAAAGGAGACTAAATTTATAGTGGTTTTATTTATTTATTTTTAATGAAAGGATGAGCAGGACGTGGAAATAGTATTTAAATTGCAACTTTGAGAACTTCTCTTACTTATACTGATAATTCTAGGAATAGCAGAGAGCACAGAGAAGGAAAAGAGTGTTCTAGGGCAATGACTTCATCCCCAAAGAATCGGATATTTATAGTACCTTATATTTTGAAACTATGGTTTTCTTCATCTCTAAATTAGTTCATATATTTACTTATATTTTTCATATTAATAGTTCTAGGAACCATTGATAATGTAGAAACTGCAGTACCGATCCTGTTTAGTGACTTCATGTCAGAAATTATTGTGCTTGGTCTTAAAAAAAAGCCCTGTTTTGGTATTCAAGTGTTTATAAGGGTATTTACAACTCACAATTATGGTATTTCTTCCAAAAGTACTTGTTTGAGTTTTCAGAAGCATTTGGTTTTAGTAGTGTTTCCTTGCAAGACGATTAGTGGTCAGAGTACAGGGAGGTAAGCTGACACACCTAAATGGCTTGCTGTGCAAAGGTGAAAAAAACAATTAAAATCCAACACTTAATGATCTTTTCCTGCTTTTTTAACAATTCCCATGCTTTTTTTTAAACTCAGTTATGTTTGTTCAAGATAATGTGGGCATCATTTCATTAGAAAATGGATGTAAGGAAGTTCCAGAAACGGAGAGATTTCTGGCTGCAGAAAAAGTCAACTTCCAGTGCTGTGAAACTCATAAAGAATAGTAGCAGTGTTCTAATGTTACACTGCATTAACTGTAACATTAATGCACAAAAATGGAACATAGGTGTCTCTGCATGACTGTGTTCGTTTTCCAGTTTCAGGAGATTCATAGACTGGTAGGTTCTAAGTTCAATAAAACAAATACATTCTAAAGGACTTAGACTGGCAAAATCAAATGCAAACCTAAACTTGTTCTGCTCACATCTCTTAGCATCTGGTGTCTGAGAGAAGGCAGCTCCTAATGGTGACTGAGCAGGACAGAGCTGAAAAGAAGGAAACAGCCATCTGAAGGATGTGAGCTGAATGTGGCTTTTCCAGCATTTCCAGTGTAAAACTTTACCAGAGTCCTGCTCAAACTTGAAAGCTGCTTGGGAGAAAGAGGTGTTTAAAATGTTCACCAGTTTGTCTGCTTGTGCACCTTGAGGTTTAAAAGCTCAGATTTTGGAGTGAAGGGAACCTTGTATTTAGAGAGCAGTGGGTAATCTTTGAGGTGTGTCAGTGTTCAGCCTGGCTGGTGGTCCCTCCATCACTTCTGTGTGCTCAGCACTCATCAGTGTCTGGGCTTATTAAATTCAGGGGTAAATCTGCTGCACAGGGAAGGGGAGTGCTGTACAGAGGGGCAGAATTGTTCCAGTAAGATCTGTTTGATCCCTTGGCTTGTATGAAGTGGGAGCTTATGCTGCTTGCTTGTAAGACTGGGCAGAACTGCTGGGCCACTGCAGCAGCTTCTGCACTTTGCAGGACCAGCTGTGCCAGTGTGAGGATTTTAGAACTGCCTAGGTAAGGGAGAAACTTGCAAACAGAAGACAAGAAAAATTTGGATGTGGACATTTTAATGTGCTAAAATATATTAAACTTCAGCATCTCCGCTGTTTTTCTTTTAAAATCAGATACTTGTTGGTAAAATGTTAAGTAATTAAACAATAAAATTATCTTATAAGTAACTATTAGTTTTTACTTATTAACATGTAGCCATGCTCTATTAGACAGGCACTGCTTCTTGTTTCCGTGCCTTACTTGTGGAGTGGTACATGTTGCCTTTTTTGTAATGGCTTTCTTTGTCTTCACTTAGGTGGTGGGGGTTTTTCTGTATGTGTGGTTTTTTGTTTGTTTTTGTTTCATGAGCCCGCTGACCTTTTTATACTTTCAGTTGAGTTTTGCGTGTCCTGTGGTTACTGACTTCCAGCTTAACTCATGGGATGGGTGGGCTAACACAAATAACACTACTGAGCAGGTTTTATTTAATATTTTCAATGATGAGCCGGTTCTCCTTTTTTTTAGAAATGCATTTATTTGCACCAGGTGTTGTGACTTATTTTTCTTAAATGCTATTTTAAAAAAGAGTATGTTTCTTGTTTTTTTCCAATGGGAAAATGGAGAATTGTGCTGAACAGTATCACAGATGCTGTGTTACTTTGTGATGCTGTGCAAAATGCACCCTCAGTGTTGCAGGGATCATATGTCCAATTTAAATTGCTGCTGCTGCTACAGTGGCTGCAGGGGTTTTGTGAGGGTTTCCTCACCGTGACAATTACAAGCATCAGTAACTAAGCGGGTCATGCTGACCAGGGAATTGGTTCTGCTGCATGTTCCCATTTCCACTCTGTTCTGGTTCTTGCCACAGATCTTTATAGCACTGGTGGATTTGGTCATGACCAGAAAATCCCAACCACTATTCTGCATTCCTGCCGGAAAAAAATGCAAATTGCTTGAAGTGCCAAAGAAAAGGTTTGACTTGTGCCATTTGCTGACACAACTGTTTTCTGTAGTTGCTAATTCAGGAGTATGAACTCACTGTCTGAAGTTGTCTGGGGGCTGGACTTGTGAGTAGATGAAAAATGTGCCTGGTAGGCTGCTGCCCAATGGGTGGGGGGTGATTGGTGGAGCATCACAAATTAAAGTGAAAGTCAAGGCAGAACTTTTCATTATAATTGTATGAGGAACTGTCACCTTCATTTCACGTGCCTTCAAAACAGGCTTTGTCAAAAAATAAGCCTACAGATGCAGATGAAAAGCAAAAGATATATCAAAAAGAAATGATAGTTAAAATCTCTTGTGCAGCATAGAGATACCAGACTAATGGGTGGGTCCCTGTGTTATTCTGTGACCTTTTCTAAAACTATCTGTGAATGTTACTCCAAACCTACCTTATGTTGTCTGTGGGCTTTTTGTTCTCCCTCCTACACTCTATAAGCTTGCTCCAAAATACACTTTTCTCTGTCTTTGGCACATAGTTATGTACAGAATGAGCACTGCCTTCCTTTTGGGGCAAAGTCTTCATTTGTCTTTGCTGTTTTTTTCATTATGACCACTTTTGCTCTCTTGTGCTTCAGTAGATAATGTCATTTTGATGCAGCACATCAGATAAATACAGTAATTTTATTGAGGCAGACTTTGAGGAGTACTATTGATTATTTATGGAGACATGCTGTTTTAATCAAGTGAATTCATTTAAGCTGTCATGGTGAGTCAGTATAATTCCGTGCTTACGCTTCGTGCTGGAGAGTAGGTTTGTATTATAGATGGATGCTGTATTTAGAGGATGTAACAGCATCAGTCAGTTGGCACAGGAGTTTGGCAGTGCTGGTTTAGTGTCACAGCTAATCTCACAAGTGCTTTGAAAGCATTGATGTAAAGTTATTTTCAGGGCCTGACTTAAACAGAAGAAGTGTAGCCAGTGAAGAAATGCCTTGTCTCTGGTTAGCTGGGGAGCTGGTGCTGCCAGGGGGGGTTCTGTGTGCCCCTCCAGTATTGAACAGAATGTAGGTTAGTGCTGCCAGCTGCCCTGCTCCAGCTCCGTGCCTCGCCTGGGCTCCAGCCTGCCTGCCTCTCCCCAGCATTTCTAGGTAGTTTTTCATGTTTCCTGACTCCCTGGCCTGGCCTTCAGCCATCAGGCTGTTTTTACCTTTGTGTGAGCATGCAGTGACACCTTACACCAGCCCTTGTGTGAGGTTAGGTAAGTACCGAGGGTGCTCTAAATGCTGTGAGTCATTCTGGCATGTTTTGATGAGTTGAGATTTTTGATTGTGTTTAAAAGGAAAAGTTACATTCTGTGGATAGGTATGCTGCAAAAGGTGACGGAGAAGTAGCCTTTTACTTACCTGCATTTCAATGTAGGATGCTTTATTAATGACTATCCTTATGAAATTCTAAACTGTTTAAGTGTGTCACATTTAAAATTAGTGTGATTGAAATGTTTGGAGTTGTATAGGTCATCTTTATCAAGTACTGCATTCATAGAAACAGAATTCTGGAATTGTTTAGGTTGGAAAAGGTCAAGTCCAACCGTTTCCCCAGCACTGCCAAACCCACCACCAGACCCTGTCCCTGAGCATCACATCCACAGGTCTGTGAAATCCCTCCAGGGATGGCGCCTCCACCGCTGCCCTGGACAGCCTGTTCCAGTGCTTGACAGCCCTTTCTGTGAAGAAATTTCTCCTGATACCCAATCTAAACCTCCCTGTCTCAGAGATGAGCATCAATCACTGCATTTTGGGCACATGTCAGAAGCTGCTGCTCCTGGCCTGGAGTTCCACCTTGGTGTGGTGCTCGCTCCCCTGTAAAAGCAGTAAGTGTTCCTGCCAGCTGCTGATGGGATTGCCCTTGGCCAGGTCACAGGGTGGAGATGTTGAGGCTGGGCCAGGACCTGCCCTCTGCCTTGTGTGAACAGATGCAGCTCAGCAGCAGTGCCTAGATGCCAGGTTAGCAGGGGATGCTCTGCAGTGCTCCACCTCTCTGATAGTCTGTCCTGAACACCCCAAACGTGCTTCGCTCTGTGGTTTGTTGTTTCGTTTCATCTGCATGGAAGAATAGTTTTGTGGGAAGATAAGGTTGGTTTGCTTTTATTTCTCCCCCCTCCAAGCTTAGTTTTATCTTTTTTAGCTTAGCAGTGCTCACAGTAGTGACTGTGCCAGCCCAGCTGTGCCCTGGGAGCACCCAGTGTGCCAGCCTGGGGGAGCACAGGCTCCAGGACTGTCTCATACTTTACCTGCTTCCCTGCAGCTTCCTGCCAAGGAGGAGCTGATGGCACATTGTGTTGACAGGCTTTTAATTAACAGCTTCTCAGCAGGAATAAGTTGCAACAGAGCAACTTTTAATTTGTCAGCAAGCCAAAGTGTATTCAAAAGAAAAATTCTCTCCACTTTGTAATTTCTGGAATGATGCCTTTCACACTCAATGTTTTAAAGCTTCTGATCTTACAATTAAGGCTTAAAGCTCATTAAGCTTACTCACGAAAACATTTTGCTAATATGGAGTGTGTAAGATCTCCTATTTTTCAGTCTTTAAATTTTTTCTTTTTTGTGGCAGCTTTATTTTATGCAACAACAGTATTAATCTGTGTAGACTGTGCACAAGACCCCTTGTTCCTGAGAGCTTTTAAAAATATTTTACCTTCTCCTTCCTGCTAAGTCTATTTTTTGCTTTTTCCTGTGGTTCCTTCTGTTGTCCCATCTGTTTGGTTGAACTGCTTTATTCTCTCCTGGTGTTTGACATACACTAATCCTTTTACCTTCTATCCTTCACAGCTTTGTTGAATTGCAGTGGTGTAGTTCAGTTTTGCTTCTGCCTGCCTTTCACTAGGATGTTCCAGGATGAGCTATGATTTTTTGAAATTGAGAACTGTTAAAAATTGTTCCTTCCAACTTTCCCCCTCTCTCTCTTTTTACTTTATTTTTATTACTGCTTGCACATGCCATTTATGGTGCTGTTAGCATTTGGGAAAAATACTGTAATGACTCTGGTTTCTTGCTTCTCAGAATCTCCAGATCTTTCAATTTTTCCACAGTTTCCAAAAGCTGTAAAGGTAGCTGTCCAAGTACAATGAGATGGAAAGACAGCAGTCCTGCAAAATGTATGTGTATAATGGCTTTCACTTACTGCAGTCACAGAACTCTTTTCAAGACCAACTCCAGTGGATAAAATAAGTTCAATGACTCCTGAAACCTTTACAAATGGTAGTAAGAAAATTAACTGGGGAGGGGGGAAGGGAGTGGTGTAGAAAAAATCAGATTTTTGGGGTTGTGGTTTTATCAGCACTCAGAAATTAAAATCTTGCTAAGATGGTTAGTTTTTGGAGTCCAGAAGAGTTTTGGTAAGCAAATATGTATTAATTACATGTGTATGTAAGACTTGTCGTTCTCAAAAGCTGGAAAAATAAAGAGAGGCATCTTTCTGTGAGGAAATAAGTTCTGGGGCAAAAAGAAATGGTGGAGGAGAAAAATGTTATTGTCTGTCGACAGGCTTGAATGTTCTGTCATAAACAGAACTCAGTTCAAAGGATCTGGGAATCTCAGAAGATTTCTTTCAAGACTAACCGATTTCCTGCAACACACTGTCAGTGCTGGGAGGAGGCATCTCTTGCACATAAGAGCAGCTGGTTGTTTGAAAAAGGAAAAAAAAGGCATGTAAGGGGGGAGAGCAACCCCCTCTCATCCCTTATACAGAACAGGTTTCCACAGGAGAATGTACATCTGTGAAAACAGGGCACTTGAGCAAATTCTGTGCTCTTCAGAATGTCATTTTGCAAGGAGAAGTGCGTTTAGATGTTTTCAGGAGAGGGCTTGGGTTTTTTGTGTTTTTATTTTTGCAATGAGTAACAACTGCTGAGGCTTTATTACTTTTTCGTTTACTGTGTAGTGGTATTGACAGCTTTTCTTACTCTTTATCTTAAGAATTGTGAATGTGAGTATTAACCCTGTGTTAGCAGGAGCAAGCTTAATTTTATGGAAAATAGAAATCTTTTTTATTTATCTGAAAGCTTTGTTGTGGAAATACAGTTAACCCTATTGTTAGGGTGAAGGCAACTTCTCCATTTTGTTGTTGCCAATTTAAATTGCCTTATGTGCTTGCTTCTAAAGAATAACTGGTGCTTCCACATTGAAATATATATTTGCCACTGTTTTCTTGTTTGCAGGAACCACAGAAATCTGAAGATGAAACCATGAAGAGCAAGCAGAGTGAATAATAATGCTTTTCCGAAACCGTTTTCTGTTCTTGCTGGCCTTGGCAGCCCTATTAGCCTTTTTGAGCCTCAGTCTACAATTCTGTAAGTGTCCTCATGCTTTGTTTTCCACATATAGTGGTCTATAGGTATGTTTAAAAATGGCCATGATTACATGTTGTTTAAGCATTCTTTCTTTATTGAAATACTTTGGGGTTGTTTTGGGGTTTTTTTGTTTGTTTGTAAGTATTTTTGTTTGTTTGTTTTCCAAAAAAGTAAGAAACATAGTTTTGTGTGCTGTGTAGGAATCTATACAATCTAGAGAGTTCAAATCAGGCTATTTTATTTTTAAAAAATCTGCATTTTGTAGTGCAGTTAAGTAATTGAATGTGATTGAATCCTTCCATGAAAGTAGTAAAATGACATTGGAGTGAAAACTGCTGCAATTCCTATTTTACATTGCATCAGACCAGACGGGATTTAGGAAACTGCTGTGAGAGGTTTGAGTGCTGGAACTGCTCCTGGTTTGTACCCTCACATCAGGAAGCTTCACACAGTTGGACTGGTTCCTCAGAAGTGGTTGGTTTGTTTAAGAGCAGATAAATTGTGTTGTGCTTCAGATGAATTTCCCATGGGGCAGTGCCGAGGGCCCTCACATCCTGGTGACTGAGCAGAGGTGCTGCTGAGGGCAGGGCAGTGCAGGGGACAGGTGAGCTCTGTGCCCTGTGGATGATTGTCACCTGCTTCAGGGGAGAGATCATTTCCTAGGTAGAGCCATGTTTTGGGAAAATGTGGTCTGTACTAATGCACAGCAGTGCAATGCATTGCTGTTAGAAGGCAAGTAAAAGTACAGATCCATAGGATAGGATAACATTCTTTGTTGTTGTTGTCATCTTTCATTGTGTTTTAATGAGCACAGTCCTTCTGGGCCATACTTTTTTCTGCATAGTGTAAAAACCCCCAAAACCCAAAAGGTTACGTTAGAATTAGAATGTGTCTCTTGGACGTGACAGACAACTTAAAAAAAGGGAGAGAGAGAAAAGATGAAAGAAACTTTGTGGTTTTCTGCTATTATTTTTGTGTGTTTAAACTCATCTGCATGTAATAAAGGGACCTGTGGCTCTGAATTGCTTTTTCAGCCTCCTCTGGGCACAAGCCAGGGGTCTGAATGCAGCTTGTTTTGCCCCTTAGGCTCATTATAGCTCTGCCCTTGATGTTGTAGGGTTGGTTATGAATTGTGCATAGGGTGAAGGTCCTAGAGGAGCTGCAGCTGAAACATGAAACTGAATTGTTAACTAAAATGAGTTTTATTTAGAGATGAGGAGGTAGGCATTTAGGAGAGTGAATCACATTTAATCTAAAGATAAAATCATTTTCTGCTTAATTAGAACATAACATTTCTGCTAGAGATAAAGATGTTTGAGAAGTGCTTTAAAAAGCACGTGAGCTGCAGCAGGCAGCCACTGTGAAGCTCAGTGCCAGCACCAACACTGATACAGAGACCTTTACATAGTGAGAACTGCAGTACAGTCCACTGGGAGCCAAGACATTCAGGTAGCCTGATGCTTTAACTTCTACCAGCTTCAGGATGTAGAGCAGTTAGTCCAAACTTGGAGCAAAGACATCTCCACAGCAAAAACAAAACTCTCTTGGATCACCTTGTGAGCTGTGCCAGCTGGGCAGCCTGCAGCTCAGCAGCTTCAGGTGAGTTACCAGTGCTGTCACTTGTGCCTTTCTTTATCAGGAACTTTGTCATGTCCTCATCAGTGCCTGTTTCTGTCAGGAAACACTGTTTTTTCACATCCTCAGAATGTTCAGTTTTGGGATTGGTGAGTCTGGCTGGTCTCAGCATTCTTCGACACCAAAATTAACATGAACCCCTCCTTCCCTATCCAGCACTTACAACTTCTTTGCAAATAGGGTAAAATTTGAGCTGTTTTACCCCCACTTAGAGCATCCTGCTACAGGCCCCTCATGACAAGACAGGGTCAGGAGCACAAGTGTGATGAGGAGTGGCTGAGGGAGCTGGGACTGTTTAGCCTGGAGAAAAGGGGGCTGAGGGGGATTTGATCACTCTCTACAACTACCCAAAAGGAGGTTGTACAAGATGGGGATCAGTCTCTTCTCCCAGGTAACAAGTGACAGGACAAGGGGAAAAGTCTCAAGTTGTGCCAGGGGAGGTTTATATTGGGTATTAGGAAAACTGTCTTCACCAACAGGGTGGTTTGGCATTGAGACAGGCTGCTCAGTGCAGTGGTGGAGCCACCATCCCTGGAGGGATTTCCAAGACATGTAGATGTGGCACTTGGGGTCATGGTTTAGTGGTGAACACGGTGGTGCTGGGTTAATGGTTGGTGTTGATTTTAGAGGTATTTCCCAACCTAAATGATTGTATGATAATATGATTTATATTCATGGAATGAAAACGAGTGTTTATACATTTAGACTCAGGAGAATGCCCAAGCCACTGATTTATTTTGTTTTGTTAGAAGGGAGGTACCTCCTGAAGCATTTGGAGTGGAAATGAATGTTTTATGCTGTTGTGAGATTGTGAATCTCAGTTAGCAAGCAGTGTACAGCTTTGTGGAGGAGGGCTGGTAATTTTAAAATATGCTACAGCTTTTCTAAGCATGAAAGTTGAAAATGTCTGTTCCTTTCTGTGATAAATTTGTTTGTAAAAGCAAAACAGTAACACTAAATGTATACTTATACAAGTGGTACATATCTTCTATTTTCAAACTTCTGTTTTAGAGCAGAGCATAACTCTTGTAAATGCTTGGTATTTTATCCCTCTTATCCACATGTGGAACTGTGGCTTTTGAAGCCAGACTTGTAGGTGACTCTGAAGCAAAGGGAGTAGTAAAGCCAAGCTCAGCTGATTTTCTGTAAGTTCTGACTCAGTTTTACAAACAGCCCACACTGGGATGGCTGACAAGGTCACAGTCTGGCTCATGCTTCAGCTGTGAGGGTTCAGGAATTGCTTGCAGCAGTTTGCCACCCAGTCAAACAGAAAAGGATGCTGGTTTACTTTAATATGCTGTGCTGGGAAGGACCTGGAATTGCTTTATGAGCAGTGATTTCTGCAGCCACAATGAAGTGGAGGTAATGAGTGGTTGTGTGAGCAGTCCTAGTAAGTCTGTACTTGCTTGTAAGACAAACTCCTGAGGGAATTGTTTCAGAGCTAATAGTTGTCATATCTTGAGTTTAGACACAAGGAGAAAAAGGCTGGGGAAAACAGCCAGTGTAGGACCTCAGAATTTTCAGTGTTGGTAGGCTGGGGATGGACCCAGGACTGATAGAAAACTCAGTCCCCTGTTATGATGTGTGGTTGTTCTTGGTCCCTTGTCTTGTGGTTTCTGAGTTCTGTAGTCTGCTTTCCTGTGTTGTTTTCAGCACCAGGCTGGTGCTTTGTGTGGACACTGACAGTTCAACTCACAGGGTAAATCATGGAGCAAGTTTCCCCCGAAGTCTCTCTCGACATCTCTGAGAGCTGGAAGTTCTCTCCCCCCAGCAGTTTCAGTGGATGGACATGGAGCAGCTGGCCAGGAACCAGGTCAGAAGCTGCCCTCAGCTCTGTCCCAGGGTCAGGCAGGCAGCTCTTGGAGCAGTTGGTTTATCTTTGTCACATGTGTGTGCTGGCTTGGCTGGCTGCATCAAATGCCAGCTGCATCTTCTTCATCTCCTTCATCTCCTTATCCTGGGTAGAAGGAGACATGTAAGCAGATTGCTGCACAGCTGGAGACTTTTTAAAGCTGTAATAGCCATTCTTCAAGGTGATATGATGCTGTGGATCCTGTAGGACACACTCCTTCCTGCCAGGCTCCTCTGTCCTGTACATTTTGGGCAGTGGGGCACTTGACTGGTTCTGCTCTTTATGTCCTTAAGCAGGAGCAAAAGGAGCAGGGTCAGTGTATGACCTTTGTCTGCCCATGGGGCTAGCTGCTTTCCTGGGAATTTCACAAGGAGCAGTAGGGTAAGGGCACTTTCTTCAGGAAATCCTACTGTTTTTAAGCTCTGTGTATTTATTGAGCTAAATACTGCCACAGGTTGTTTTTTTTTTTCCTGAACATATCTGGTGGATGATGGGAGAAATGCATTTGAGACACATTTGAAAATTTACTAGGATATTTTAATACCTATTCATAGTTTTGTCAGGTTTGGTTACCATTTCTAGTAGGCACATAGAAGACTTTTAACAAGGAGTTTATACTTGCTGAAAACATACAAGCCTTAACAGTTCTAGGCATCTTTAATATAATTGTGTAGCCTGGACTTTGAAGCAAAAGGCTGGGGCCAGATGTGCCCTCAAGTTCAGTTTGGCTATTAATGCATTGTACAGAGTTAAACCTGGAGCAGTCAGCAATAGAGGGAACCTCTCCTGAATGGCAAATGCCACTGCATTTTGTACATGTTTGAATTTTTAAGTAGTGTAGGAAAATGACAGTGTTAAAAGTTAACGTGAAAAAAATGTTCCACTGCTGGCTAGAATACTACTCTGATGTCTGTAATGGATAATTATATCAATGGAACATTTTTGTTTGGGAAATTTTATTAGGAATTGCCATTGTTTCCCTCTTGTTTTATATTGGGGTCAGATCTACAGAAAAGAGTGGAGAAGTATTTTCTTATAGTGTTTATAATTCCCCATGTGTTTTTACTTTTCTCCTCTTTGTTTATGGAAATGGTCATGGTTGTAAAACAATTTAAAACTTCAGCATTAGAGACAAAAGGAGAGCTGGTTTTGATAGACTTGTCAGTTAAGGCTGTTCTAAAATGTAATTGTGTTGTTTTTATCTAAAGTTTTCAGTATTTCGCTTTGTCAGAAAAACTGCAGAATGGAAAAATGACCTGTGCTAGACTGTGGGCTATATTTTTGTCTCTGTAAATATTATCTGTAATGCTGTTGAATAAAAATGGGCAGTTTCCTTCTGTACAAACACAGAATATATGCAGGGATACTTCATTCTTTTTTTGCCAGAAGAAGAGGTTGCAGTGGCTGAGGTCTTTCTTCCTGCTCTGTGCTGTGTAACGTGCCTGGAGCAGTGCAAAGGGAAGGTAAATGCAGTGATTGGGGGCAATTCTTGCAGTTCAGGGGCAGAGGATGGCAGTGCACCTACATCCAAAGGATGTGTCAGAATGCAGCTGTGCTCCTGCAGCCTCAAACTAAGGAGCTAAGACAGAATTTAGGACCCTGTCAATGTTAATTCCATTGGTTAGCCCTTAGGTCAGCTCAGGAACAGGAGTTTACAAGTAGGCTGAGCTTTCTTTTTCCTCCGAAGATTGGCACCTGAGAACCCAATTACTGGGCAAACACAGGCCTTTCATTACATTAGAACATCTGTGACTGGCAGCAGAAACCTCAAGGTGGGTCTCCTCAGGATGTTTCAAAAATTTATCCATGAGTCTCCTTGACTAAAGCAAATGGAAAGGCAATTTAAAAGCTATCTGTCAGGGTGCCATGTGTACACTCTGCAAAATTTGCTTGACAATGATTTTTTTACTCTGTAATCAAAGGAATGTAAATTATTTTTTTCCATGAAATAAATAACTTTTGTTTTACTTTGTTTTTTGGATTTTTTTTCTGTTTACTGAAAGCCTAAGGAAAAAAGTAACAGTCAAGAAAGGACTGAAGTGATAGTGGGAAAGCATCCCTTTTTACAGGGATGCTTTTTATAACCCTGTGGCTGACATCCATTCCAGACTGTCCTTCCAAAGGCTCTGCCTCTCTGGCAGCTGTTGCCCATGGAGCTTCTCTTCTGGTTTAGAGTTGGTTTTCCTACATACTTTGATACTTTGATCAGTGGCTTAGGCTTGCCTTTGATAAAAAAGAATTGTGGTGACTGCCACTACTTTTTAGGATGTTGGCCACTGCCCTGGCAGGGTGCTGGTTCCCATGAAAGTGTAGAGAGCCGTTTTATGTTTTTTTTGTTTTTTTAAAAATACTTTCTCTGCCTTGCTGCGTCATGCTTGGGTGTTGGTGTACCAGCATATATGGAAGTGACATTTTGCTGTTGCAGTAATAATTTCCCTCTACTTTCTGTCATTTGATTTCGCACTGGAGGTTTTGGTTTTAAAGATGAGTCACAGGAAACAGAAATTGGGATTTTCCACACAGAAGAGCAGTAGAGTTTTATTTCATTGGCTTGAGCTTTGCCTTGAGCAGCTCTTGCTTTTTGAGGACAGTGTGGGCATCATGTGCAACACTGAGGTGTTTGGGCTTAGCCTGAGATCCTGACCTTGGCTTCCTCCACTCCTGCTGGGAGCCAGAGCCCCGGGGCAGTGGCTGCTTGGGTGGGTATTGCATTTTGCTGATGTATACAAGTAACTATATTTAAAAAGCCACAGCTTTAGAATTCTGGATGTAGAGAACTTGTTCTTGTCATGTGTTACCAGCATATGAAATTAAAAGGAGAGCAGATATCTCACTTCATAAGCATATGCCTTCAAGCTCATAAGCATGGCAGATCTTCCACTCATGAGAAGTCTCTCAGGGTTTTGTTTTTTAGAAGTGCTAATTTAATCTGAATTTAAGATTAAAGGGAAAAACGACCCACAAATAATAAATCCAAGGCCCTGTATATTTTAGCAGCGAATGAAGAGAACTAACTGTAAATACAGAGATTTTTGTTAAGGATCTTTTTTGTGTTTGTAACTGGAGTTTTTAAATAACTTTTTTGTGATTTTTCAAAAGTGAAGCTGCTAGAAGGCATTGGTCCACAAAATGAACCCTTGAAGGGAAAGGAGACATGATGAATGCTTGAGAATGATACTAGGGGACAGTCTTACTTTCTCCTACAAAAATAGAGCAATCATTTCAAAGTAGTTGCTTTAAATGTAGGTCAGGTTAAATCATTTGAGACCGGATTTGACCAACAGAAGTTACTTGTTAGGCTACAGAACTTCATAATTCTTATTTAAATATATATTCTGACTTCATCCATGGTGCTTAGTTGGACTGTATTTTAGCAGAATTAATATGAAGCATTAAAGCACATGTTTGAAGGCTACTGTACAGTTAATTCTGTAGCAGTAGGTCAGGTGATTTATTTATTATATATTAGCAAATTCTATTTTGTCATTAAACCAGTTCTCTGTCCTTCATTTTTCATAGCTCTTGAAAGCCAAGTCAGGCTGCCTTACAGGTCACTGCAGGCATGTTTTAGAATGGCATGACTGTCTTTTAAATCCAGTAAAATTATTCCTAGCATTTTTCCATATGTTCCTTGTATACAGGCCTAAACTGTGTTTTAACAACTGAAACATTGTTTTTAAATTTGGATGTTCACCCTGTTTTTGTTTGTAGAAATAGCAAAAACAGAATATTGTTTCTAATGTGCAGCTGTTACATTCTGTATAAATAGTGAGTCAGGGTTAGCTCACACAGGTGAAATCTGTGCAATGTAAAGCCTCAATTCTCACAAGAGCATGGCCCCTCTGTGTGGGGTTTGCATTGCAGCTCTTGTTTGGGGTTTTCAGGATGGCTCAGTCCCCAGCCCTGCCTGCCAGGGCTCTCTGGGAGATGGGCTCTGCTCACCTGTGTCTGGCTCTGCCCTCCCTGCTGAGTGCTCCTGTTGGGGCTGGGGGCACTGGGCAGTGATTCTAATCCCTGAAGCTTTGCTCTTTCCATAAGCAATTTCTCAGCTGCTCATCCCCTTGCTACAGGCCTGTCTTCCCTTGTACTTCTGTTTTTCTCATGTTACAGAGATGATTGCATCAAAACAAAACCTGACTGTCTTAAGCTGAGAAGGCAAACACAGTCTTGTCACTCTGCTTTGTTTTAGCAGGAGCCTTTTGTTAATCTTTTGCTGACCACTCTGATTTTTGAAGTTTTCTGAGAATTCACAATCATTCACACTTCATTAGCTTTGTCTCTCTTACTTTACTTTTACTAGAGCTTTTAGGACAATATTATCTATTAATTGCAAATGAGTTCATCATACTTCAATAATTTGCTGTCCTTTGTTTGAGATTTGGGTTCTGCATCTTCATCAGAGAATGTTCTGACCCAAATTTCCCTTCTCTCCTTGTTCAATGAGCAGCATTTCAACAGGACAGTACCAGGAAAACTACCTTAATGTCACTGGGTATAATGCAGTTGTGCTTTTCCTATTTCTAGGCCATGTGCAGCCTTCTGAAAAGCATGGAGGGCTACTTAAACTCCATGTTTGATGATAGGTTTGTTTCTCTGAGCTGTGCTTTGTGCTTGCCTTAATCCCCACTGTGCTGCTGCAAATTGAGTTGAAAACCATTGGGGTTTATGGATGTGCTGGTTCCACTGTGTGTATCTGAAAGAGAGATGCTTCATACAGTTGTTCATGTTTCTTCTTAGTCCTTTTAATTTTACTCTTGTGAGTTGTCTTTCTGGCGTTTTTTTTCTTTTATCTGTGTTTTTGCTGGGATCTCACTGCTGAAATGATAAAGTGACTGACTTAATCCAAAGTGTCTTGTCACTTGACTGTGAAGGTTTTTGAAAAATTTGTGTGTTCTTGGGCATGTGGAATTTCTGTGATTAATAAAGTGTCTCAAACTGTACTGATTTTAAAGATTTTAATGCCCACAGGCAGTTTTTTATTGCCTTTTATTTTTTCTAATAAGAGTAGTCTCTGTTCCCAAAATTAGTTCCCTTTTAGCTTTTCAAAGCTCACTCTCTGAGAGAAAAGCAGTGCTTGTACATACTAAATGGCATTGTGGTTTATTTTAAATGAGGCAGGGTCTAAGTAGTTTGTCTTTAAAAGACTGGGACTTTTGTGGACTTGCTGCAGTGAAATATGAAGTCTTGTAAAATGGAAGCGATCTCCCTTCATTGCTTTTGTGAGATGGTTGGATTAAAAGAGCTGGAAACATATGTGGTGTAATTTTGGGTTTACTAACTGTGCACATTAATGCTGAATGAAGACAAGAAATAAGATTCACTGTCTTCCCCTAAGCTGTTTTATGGCAAGAGTCCCAAAGATACCAATAATTCTCTGATCCAGAGAGCACTGTTCTGAATTCCTGAGATTAATGACTGTCATGTAAGGCTTCCCCAGCACAAAAATCTGTCAGGTTCTACTGTATTAAATATGTTTTGAGGTTTGCTGCTGGCAAATCCTTGGCAGCTTTCTGTGCCTTGCCCTGGTGTTGACAAGGACAAACAAGTGAGCTGGCTTGGCTTGGGTAAGCAGTGGCATATGGTGTTGAGATCACTTCCCTGAGCAGGTCACTTTGTGGACAGAAAGCAGTTGGGATTAGATGTGAAACAGAAAAGTGCTAATTTAATGCAGTAGTGAAAATATTGATTTGAATTTGTAAGGCTTTTTATCTTGGAAGGACACTGCTATAGAGAAGTGCCAGATGTCTGTGGATTGTGTCTGACTGATGACATTAACATGTTAAGCTGTGGCTGAGCTGCAGACACGGTGGGTGTTCCTGCCTTTGGGCTGGCAGTGCTCTGATCTCTGCCTCCAGACAGGTGAGCAGAGATGCTGCAGGAAGGCAGGAAGCAGGTCAGGAGAGGTGATCAGAAGATGCCTTCACCAGTGAGCAGATGCAGTTTGTTGCAGCCCAAAAGCTGCTGCCTTGGTGTTTTGCACCAGAGGAGCAATACTTGTGAAGATGTCGTGGGCAGAGCTAAGGTGTGATTTTAAGTCCCTTTATTTGTTTGTTTTCCCTGTGTATTTTGGGATTCCTGTTTCAACAGCTGGATGTTCTAGTACACGTGCTAATGACAGTTGACTTCAATGTCAAAAGACATTCTGAGTATTTTGGGATGAGCCTGGCAACACTGAGTCTCCCTGTTCTGAGTCTGGGGAGAACCCTAAGGGAAAGAGGCATCTAGGATGATAGAAAATGGGTAGTGCATGTTTCCCCTGCGTGCAGGGAGCACTCACAGAGCTTCAGCTGTAGAGAGCTCATGTCAGCAACAGATTGCTGGGTAACAGAACAGGAGCAACTCTTGAACTACCTTGAACTCTGCTTTGCAGGCCATATTTTTGTATCATGCCCAGCTGCTGTGGATGAAAGGATCACTGAAGCCTGAGGGTTTGTAGCCCATGTTCCTGAGAAAATACTTTTTGCTATGTGTTCTTCTGCTGTGCTGAATCTTCTTGGCTGCTATGTTGGTGTTCAGTTCACATGTGAAATCTGCCAAGCATCTTTTTTTCAGTCATGTTGCAATGGCTGCTGCACAGCTTCCCACTCCAGTGTTTGTGGGAATCATACAGGACAAAAGGAAAAAAAAACCAAAACCAAACAAATCCCAAACTAAAAGCAAAGGTCCCCACCCCCTGAAAAAGCATGGCAGAGGCATTCAGTACAGTGTAGCAGTTGATCTCTATTTTGAGACAATACTATGGAAATGGGAAGAGTTGCCAACCGTTTCTGAACACAGCTGATAAAAGCTGTTTTGAAAATATGTTCCAGGACAATTCAGTTGGATTCGTTCATTTAGCTGCTGCTGAGTTCTGTAGACAGAAGCAGGACAGTGCTTTAAAATCTTACTGCAGTGCTCATGAATCTCATTGGATAAATAACAATGGCTGCATTTACTGTATTCATAAGAATCATATGCTCGGGCATTAATTCCCCCCTGTTTAGTCTTTGTGTATTTAAGCCTTGTTTGGTGGCCCTCAGGACACTGATTTGATGCAGTTGAAGTCTTCTCACAGCATGGTGAGACCTGGCAGCTCTCAGCACTAGGAGGTGCTTCCCAGAGCCTGCTGGTTTATGGTGTGTGTTGCCCTTCTCATCCAGGGGAAGGGCAACACACACCATATCCCAGGGAATCCCAGCGAGCCTCTGGACCAACAGAACTGCATCAGTGTGAGCACTGCTGGGGCTCCTTCTGCATCTTGTCACTGAACAACCTGGAGAAGGAGCAAGATGTGACTTGAGCAATATGGTTATAGAGCAGCAAATCCATCTGCTTGTCTTATAGGAACCTCCCCCACTCCCTCCAGACCTAATGCAGAGCCAGGCAGTGGGGTAATTAGTGACATGCTGGAAAAGAAATGCTTTAGTATGCATGTGTATTTATTTTAAAGAAAGTAGTATGTTAAATTGATGAAAACAAATCCATTCTGTGGTGAGCATTGTAGATTTCAATGTAGTAGGAAAACATGATAAAATACAGAAAGTAATTTTTCACTTTGGGAGGAGAAGTGGAAAATGATTGTCATCTCTAGAGCTTGAAAAGGCTCAGATTTGCAGTCAGCATTGCTGTGTTATTGCTGTCAGGCTGAAAATCCTGGAAGCTGTTTAAGCAGTGCCATATGCCCTTCTGAATTGTCCAGTGAAAAACAATGGGGGGCAGGAGGAAACCCCTTAAACCATAAAGCTCTTTTCAGAGCCACATCTGGACTTAATTAATGCAAGCACACATTGTATAATTTAATATATCTGCTTAAATTAGGTCTCAGACACAAGAGTACAAGGCCTGCCATGGTATGTTTGGTGCAAAAAAGATTTTCTTAACATATTTATTTTCCTCGTGTAAGTCTGATTGTGACCTTGTAAAAAAACCTGCTAGCCATGCAGCTAATGCAGCTGGAAATAAGAAACCTGTTCTCTGCAATACTGGTGTTTAAAGCTGGTAAGTACCAGGCATGGTGGTTGTGTGTAGTTACTCTATTTTTCCTTTGAACATGAACAAACAAATACTGAAATCTGGTCTTTTACCCTGACTCTGATCTGGAATAAGGCCCTGGGTCAGTTCCTGTGAGCCATGGCTCTATGGGCAAGGGCTGCTCTTGGCAATTGCCTCAAAATGAGGAAAACCTCTAAAGAAAGTTCACAGCTTGTGAGCCAGAAAATAGGCTTTGCCCCACTCCTGGAAAGGGGTAGGAGGGTTGGCTATTTCTGTCCAACTCTGAAAAACAGCTGAGGAGAGCAGCCTATTTATAGTAGTAGTTCTCAGTTGTCCATAGAACATTTGCATCTCCAGTGGAAAACTTTAGAGGTCTGAGAACTAGGAATCTGAAAACTCAGATGGCATTAGACTGAAGAATAAGCTTTTAGTTGCATTTCATGCAAGAAAATGACACCAGGATTGATTAGAAAAACTAAGATGCCCCTAGAAATTGTAGCTGGAGAGAAAGCAGGGACTGTGATGAGAAAACTCATACTGGGATGTATGTGTGGACTTCCATTTTGCTTGTGAGTGGCAGGAGAGCATTGTTAAGTCTTTAAGGTTTTTTTCTTTATATCCTAATGTCTGTGATTTCCTTCAAAACATGCACATTAAAAATCTAAATACTTTAGAGCTCACACTTGTTCCCCCTTCATCAGATCTGACTTCCACTGGGTTAGCTGAGGTACATCTGCAGCCTCCTGGTTTCCCTGAGTTCCCATTTTCTGTCAGTGAATCTGTGATATACAGGATGCTTCAGAAAACTTACATTTCCTACACTTTAAACAGAGAAACAGCATTTTTATTTCAAATTTCCCCTGGCTATTTTTCCAGTTGCAGGAGAGTGGTTCTTCGTGTTGGCTGCCCTGCTCCCATCTCCAGCGTGTTTGGGATGGAGACTGACTGTAGCTGAGTTCTCCAGGTGGAGAAGGGCAGGAAGGGATCTGATGCTTCAGGCTCTGTGGTGACTGAGTCTGCAAGGCTAAAAGAAAAGGAAAACCCACCTCTTTTTCTTGGTTAAATCACCAGAAGTATTTGGGGGAGGAAATGGGACTGTTACTTCTGTATTGTCACTATGAAACTGAAGATGTAGTTTGAAGAACTACATGAGGAAATACCAACATAGCACTTAACAGAATTTAAAAAGCAGCATTTTTCTAATATTGACCCAAGTAATGCAGAAATTTACCCAACAAAGATGAGTGCACCAAAATGGACACACACCTTCCTCATGCACCCAACTCCCCAACTATGTGAATTTAATCAATTTCTCATGACAGGTGAAAATTTCTCTGTAAGAATTTGAAATATGATGTTCTGTTTCACAAGTCTGCTGCAGCATCCCTCATGGTCTTCCAAAGTAATTGGTTTTTTTGCTGTAGGAAGGGAGATGTCCATGTTTATTTGATAGGATCAATAGAACTGTTCTAGTGGATTTTAATTTCTGGTGTCAAAATATGCTGTGCTGAAGGCCATGGCAGAACTGTGAGACTGCAGTATGAAATGCAGGTATTCAAGGCTGCTGTAGCAAGCATTTTTCAGCACTTCTGATTAGAAACACTGCCATGAAAATAATATTTATTCAATGATATCTGCTACTTGCTTGCTACACCTAAATACTCTTTGTGAGTATTTTTTTAAAGTTTGTCCTAGGACGTGACATGTAGGCTGCTGGCAATAGGATTGTGCTGTGAGACTGCTTGAAAAGTCTCTAAATTACTATGATTTCTTTTACAGAAGGAAAAACAGCAGCAGCAGTCACAAAATGGAGTGGGTTAAATAGGTATATGTGTCTGGGCAGGTGTCAGCCCATAACTCACCACTGGTGCTGAGTGTTTGCAAACTGCTGGAAACTCAGAGGGGATCTGTAGTCTCTGTTTGCTCCCATTTGGCTGGTTCAATCCCATGAGCTTGGAAGTTCCTGCCCTGTTCCCTTCTGGGGCTGATGAATTTGTGCTTGAATCATCCATTTTCAGAGTTTGGGTAGGTGACATTTCAAGTGTGTGAGGAGGGAAGTGCTCCTCTGCAGCCCTGTCACAGCTGCCATCTGAAGGCTGTACTTGTATCACCTTGGAATCCACACAATTGTTAGGTTGAAATATTGTGGAGAAATTACACTCCATGGAGCCTTCTTTATCTTCTCAGTGGTTTGTTAAGGCAGAGCATTTAGTTGTTGCTATTCCAAGTTAAATTTAAGTGTGTGCCCTCCATCCCCCACTGTTCTCTCTGTTACCCACCTCCGCTACAGCTCCCTTCACTCTTATTTTTTTTCTCCTTTGTAATTGTGCTCAGAGGATTTAGCAGCACCTTGGGAAGAAAACCTTGAAGCTTGGAGCCAGTTCTGTAGTCAGGAGAGGGCTGTGGCTGCCCATGATCACATCTGTCCTTGAGGGACCCCTTCTCCCCTTGCTCCTCAACAGGCAGGACACACAGCCAGAGCGGAGAAAATGGAAGGGCAAATGCTTGGGGAAGCAGAGTTGTGGTGAAAAAAGTAGTTAAGGGATTGAGATTGAAAAGACACTGAGGATTGTCACGTCTTCGTAGGTTCAGTGTGGACAGATCTTGCATAAAAAAAAAATTCCTGTTCAGGTTCTGTAGGGCAAGAGGTTTGATTTAAAGTAAAAATTACTGGTGGTTTTTTTGTTTAATTAAGCTACACATTCTAATAAACTAAAAGCCAGTGAAAATTTAAGACTGTAAAAGTTTAGTAGCTCCATTTATATTTTATATAAATACTAAATCTGAAGTTAGACACTTATGTTCACAGGCTTAGAAAGCCTTTCAAAAGACCTTTATGGGTTTTTTTTAATAGTACTTGATAGTTTGACCAGTGTGAGGTTAATAAGCCTTTTTCTGTTTGTGTGATTATTCAGCATTCAAATACAGCACATTAGTGATTGTGGCCTTATGCATTATGGATGAAGGGCTGTGCTGTTAATACAGATCTTACCTTGGAGCCAATCAAAGGCTTTCTTTAGTGATGCAAAAGAAGAAAATGAGAAAGGTGGGTTGTGTGTCACACAGGCACATTTGAACTTCATTAATACCCAAATGTGCATTTGCAATCCAAGGCAGAGCTCTACAGCTGATGGTGGGGGTGTGCTGCTCAGGGATCAGGGTGGGCTTTTCTGGGACCACACCTGGGGCTGGGCAGGGATCAGACCTGGGACTTGCAGGGGCTGCACCCAGGGTCACAGGATGTCAGAGCTGTGGCAGTGCAGTGCTCAGGTTGTTTCATTTCTCCACTGGCAGTGTACCTTCAGTGTTGCACCATGTGCTCTTCAGCCCATGTGTGCCTTAGCTGTTTTTTCCAGATTGTTTTTCAGATTTTTTCCAGATTGTTTCTTCACCTTTTTTCCCCCACCTCTGTTGTTTTCAAGAATTCCTGCCTCTTTTGGGTTGTTGTTCTGTACACTGCTCCTGTTCCAGCTTTTTTTTTTTTTTAGGGAGAGAGCAGCTGGAAGAAGAGCTGGGAGCTGGGCTGTTTCACCTGGACAAAAGGAGGCTCAGAGGGACCTTCTCTCTCCCCACAATCTCCTCAAAGGAGGTTGTAACCAGGTGTCAATCAGTCTCTTCTCCCAGGTATCAAGCAACAGGACAAGAGGAAGAAATTGCCTGAAGTTGTGCCAGGGGAGTTGTAGCCTGGATATGAGGAAAAACGTGTGGATGTGGCATTTGGGGCCAGGTTTTAGTGGTAGAAGAAGATGGTGCTGGGTTAACAATTGGATTCAGTGATCTTAGAAGCCTTTTCCAACCTNCTCTCTCCCCACAATCTCCTCAAAGGAGGTTGTAACCAGGTGTCAATCAGTCTCTTCTCCCAGGTATCAAGCAACAGGACAAGAGGAAGAAATTGCCTGAAGTTGTGCCAGGGGAGTTGTAGCCTGGATATGAGGAAAAACGTGTGGATGTGGCATTTGGGGCCAGGTTTTAGTGGTAGAAGAAGATGGTGCTGGGTTAACAATTGGATTCAGTGATCTTAGAAGCCTTTTCCAACCTAATGATTCTGTGAATCTGTGAAGAACACATTCATCACCAGACTTTCAGAAGCCTGAGTGTTCTGCTCTGTGCTAGGCAGCCTTGTTACTGCCCTGGTAGGAGCAGAAAGGGGTGGTGGGAAAGGTGGAAGTGGATAAATAACTTTTTGTGCTCTCTAACATGTGTGTTTGCTTTTCTTTACCCATCAGCATAAGGTTACTTACAGTGGGGTTGCTGTTTTTCATTTCTGCTGTGTGGCTGCTTTTCTGTTTGACTGTTTTAAATGGTGTGTTTGCATGGGGCTGAAAGAACCTTCTGTATTATAAAAGATGAAAACTTCAGCTCTCTGTTAAGTCAGAAGATTGAGACTAACATGGCTACTTGTGCTGCTGCTTCTCAGGCTGTTTGGAGCTACAAGGGAAAACAGCAATGGAAACTGGTTTTATTGCCTGTCTTTCTGATTTTAGGTAAATATTGTTGATTCTTCATGGATAAATATGTTTCTTCTTGGTAAACAGTGTTGCTACCTTTTGTATCTCAAGCTGAAAGTAGGAATGCAGGAGGGAGAGAAATTGATAATGAAGTGATTTAGTGTTTAATTTGGTGTTCTTTCTACATGAATTGCACTTGGTTGAGTGTTTGGTTTTCTGCTGTACTGAATTCTGTCAAATTCGTGTCGGTTTTGTAGCCCTAATGTGTATCTGATTCCCTGCTTTGGCTTCTGAGCACAATAGCTGATTTGGTAAACTTGACATTTTTCCAGAGGTTCGTTGCTGTGTAGGAATTGTTAGGATCATTCCACTGAAAGCACTGCTGAGCGATTTTCTCTCTTGCTTGGAAACTACTTGTCTAATACTTGGGGGGTTTATCGTGACATTCAGGAACTTGGTGGAGGGGAAAGTATGGAAGTCAGACAATTAACTTCTTGCTCTTTAAATAGATCCTAATTAATGTATACTGGAAATAAAACCATACTTGTAGTGTTTGACAGGCCACTGGGTTTGTTCTTAAACACATTACTTATGTGTTTTAGAATGTGATCTTCAGGTTCTGTGGTGTGATTTAAAATAAAGGTTCCTGGAGTTTTTTTGTGTAATTAAACTTAGTATCAGAATTTGGATTTTATTTCTTTTGAATTGTGTCGACTTAAAAAAAATAATCTGAGTTTGGAGCTGCAAGAATTCTTGAAGGAGTGATTCTACAGCAGTATTTAGGTGTAATACTGTGTGACCAGTGCCTCTCTGTCTCACAAGGCAGCAGCTGCTGTTTGACTGTTCTATCAGGTCTTACTTTTGCCTGATACCAGCCCATGTATTTAGGTTTGCTTCATGTTTCAAACAATTTTAGTCTGGTGGGACCCTGGGAAGAGTTGCATTGAGCTCTTTCCTTTTACTTTTTTTGTTACTTACTACTTTTTTCCCTCACTATAACTTTTTCAAAATTATTGTTTCAAAGTAGTTTTTATGTAGCTTCTTTAGTTATAAAAATAAGTTTATGAATATTGGGAAATAAAATGTGTTCTCTTTCCCTTTCTGTTGTCAAGCTACCTCTGTAATAATATGTCCATATTCTTTATAGCTTCAGTGTTGACAAAGCTTCCAGTTACATGATGAAATATGTTTCAGATCTATTTTATTAACTGCTCTGGCTGTGCTAAATGCACATCAAAATCATGTGTTAGATTTCTGGTTTACATTGTTGTGTTCCTGTCGTAGTGAAACATGAGCTTTGAAAGGCACAGCAGTGGAAAAATCCTGCTCAAAACCTCTCTTAATCATAGATTTAAGTATGACTATGTGCACACTGGCAGACTCCTGTTTTGGGCAAGTGCATGTTACTGTGAACTAGTAGAGAAATTCCCATAAAATATTGCTAAGCTGTGAAAAACAATGTGAAAACTGTGTAGCAGTATTCTGACCTTGTAATGATTTACAGCTGGAAGAGCAGAACTGAGTATGGAAAAAAGGACAAATTTCAGCTTTGTGTGAGGGGCTTTTCAAAATGTATTTTTATTTATTTTTTTCCCTTTCCTCTCTGAGCTCTATCAGTTCAATACTTTTGTAGTTTTGCCTGTTACAAAGGGATCAGAAAACTCATGTGGGAGACAGAAGTGGGATTGACACTGCAGAGGAGGACTTTCAGTAGGGAAATACTTGGGTACAGGGAGACAGTCAGCTCTTCTTCAAAGAGCTTTAGAGAACTGCTCTGTGTGGCACAGGGAGTACAAAAATGAGGGACCAAATGGAGCCTTCTGTGCAAAGGGAGCTGGAGAGGATGAGGTGTGCAAGGCGGGACTGGAGAGCTAGGATGTGGGATAAATGAAGGCAGCAAGGGAGCAGGAAGGGCAAATACGTGAAATGAGAAGGGAGGGAGAAAGGAGAGAACATCATAAATACATGAGGCACTAACAGTGTCCAGGGAATCGTAGGAGATGAGAAAATAATTGAGAAACAGCTAAGAGCATGGAAAATACCTCTGTTGTTTCAGCAGCCAGAAACACAAAGAGAGGATCTGTTACTTGGGCTCCTCATCCCAAAGCTCTGAAACTGCAGGGATGTTCCAGCTTCTGAGGAGCTTTAACGGGGCTGAGGAGGAGCAGTGGGGCTGGCTGGGCTCCTCAGGGTGGCTGTGCTGAGCTGTGGGAAGGCAGCTCCAGCTGGGATTCAGCTCTCCTTGCTCTTGTGTTCTCATTCTTCCCTGTTGTCTCTCTCATCCCTCCCACCCCTGTTCCCCCAACTCTGAAATACTTGTTATTTTCATGTATATGCACCTGGTGGAGATTTTTAGGAGACTGCAGAGACTGATGCCCAGTTCATGTAATTCCTTTTTCTAGTTAGCTACATTAAATAGACCCATGTGTTTGTGTAGGTAATTTGATTGATTGCCATTATTTTCATCCAATACATGTTATTTCCAGTGTGTTAAAAGCCAATACTGCTTGTCATGTGTCTTTTCTTATCCCTAGTATGAGCCAAGCATATTCACTGTACAATAAGGACCACTTTTACCAGCTATGACATGAACTATTGACGTTTCTAATCTGAGTCCATTTCCAGTCCAGACAAAATATTCTTAAGTTGTACCCGTAGCTGCTGTACTGACTTAAAAAGTCTCCTTTAAAAGTGTTAAACTGCAAACATGTATTCTGGCAGTCCTGTAGGTGTTATTTTTAATATTCAATTTTATTCTTAGTGTTCAAAGTTATTCCTCGTATTCAATGTTATTCTTAATCTTCAGTTTTATTTTTAATGTTTTAAAGAGAGTAGATGCTTCTCTGTCAGATTTAGTGCTTTTCCTTATTCTTAAATTTGTCTGGCAGTGTTATGGTATTTATTCAACTAGTTTGATTAGAAATGAGACTTGCTTTCTGCAAACAAGGTATTTGGCCTCAAGAACCATGGGCACTTGATTTTGAAAAGCCAATGTATGCATCTGTTGGCTTCTGCCCTTAACAGTCTCAAATAGTACAAAAACGGGATCTGTTCAGGGTTTTTTTGGTTAAAACTGCCTTAGATTAAAAAAAAAATAGGATCTTGATTTTGTTTTTAAGTCTCCCAACCAAAATTTAGGATCAGAGTTAACTTGGTGTTTTTGCTATTGGGGTGTGGATTCCCCTGTCTGCTGAAACACTCCTGTGTCTAAGCTGGCTTGAGCTAGCAGACCTCTAGAGTGCTTCAGCCAGCTCTGTCTGGGACATTAAGGGAGCAGTAGCAGTGTTGGTTGTGGGTTGCTCTAGGCAGAATTGTTGCAGAAAGCTGGGAGTTGTTGCTGTAACCTTCTCTAGCTTGGAAACTCAGCCAGTAAAAGGTACCTGTAATTTGCCATTTGTGCTGTGGACAACTGCTGTCTGTTTATGTGCTGTTTATTTGTGCTGTTTATTTGCAGAGTCCAGTCACTGTTGTATGACATCCTTGGGTTTGAGATTTACACTTCAAGTCCAAATGTACTGCAAAGCCCAGAGTTCCCAACCTCTGGTAGATATTGCCAAGGCTCTGGGTTACTGCCAGTGCCTTAGGCAGGGGTTTGCAATGTCTCACAGCTATGTGAGTCTAAGCAAGGAGCTAAAATTTGAATCTGGTAGATAAAAGCTGAAATGGCAGCTGAGCTCCACAATTAAAGTGTCCAAAGTCAAAAATACAGTTGAATATTCTCACCAAACACAGCTGAAAACAAAATCTGGAACAGCTTAATGAAAAGTTTCAAGTCACTGCACTTGGCAGGTATTGGCCTTGTCAACAGCACTAGCAAGGCTATGGAAATGCTTGGGTTCTGGTTTTGGCAGACAAAGAGTAACCACATAAAAATATTTGAAGTGTAATGTATTGTAGTGTAAGGATGAAGAACCTGTGTTTGTTACTGGCTGTGTGTTCTTAAAGTCTGTGTGTTTTGCTTTGGTTTGCTGTATTCATTGGTTTTCCTGGTCTGTACAACTATTTATTGTGGAACAAAGTCACCTCTGAAACTGGAACTGGGAGTCAACATGGAACTGAGGAACTGACACAGAAGAATTAGTAAAGTTTTGTTTTGTTTTGAAGGTTGTTGTCTCATCTTTTCTTTCTTTCCTTTTTTTTTTTTTTCCCTCTCAAGATAGAAGACTAATGGGGTAAAAATATGAACACTTTTCATCCTCTTTTTCACCTCTAAAACTTCTGATTTAAATTCCAGAAAATAGAATAGAATAGAGGCATTTGTTACTACAAGTGTAGTCTGGTAAGACTCATAAATTAACTGATGCTTTCACATCAAGGCAGGGTCATTACAACTCTGGCCTTACATTTAGAGATGCTTCAACTTTCATCTACGTGTTAGAAGACTCCTCTGTGTGTGTTTACTGCATTTCTTTGTGTTTTGTATTTTTTGGGTAGTCTCAGTTTCATTCCAAGAAATGTATTTTCTGTGCCTTTTTTTTTAAATAAGCCAGGCTGTTTAAGGTTGATAAGGTGGCAATGTAAGGGCAAGGATTAGTGAGAAAAATAATCCAGTCCTTCAATCTTGACTACTCTGTTTTCCCAGTGGTTTGTACTACCCTCATCATAACTGTGCTGTGTCTTTTGCTGATGTCCTTCAATGTCAGTTTTTAAGTTAAAATGATGAGAGACAGCCAGACCTATTGTGGCACTTCTTCTGTGATTCATGCTGAGACACTGATAGAAAAAGCAGCTTCAAGAAGAGTGCAAAACTCAGAGTTGTTCTACATCTGGGTCTGTTCCTGAAGTCTTAGCCAAAGAGCTCTTCTGAGCTATGTAAATCAGGAACAAAAAATCACAGTGAAGTTTGTTGCATACTGTTGAGAGACATCCTTTCATGAAACTATAGTCTTTGTGCATAATTACTTAAAAATAATGATAAAAAAGTCATAATCCTCTATGTCCCTAAAGTCTCCTGAAGGTGTATGGTGTATGTATGTATTGTATCTTTCAGTGCATTTAATCCCAGTAAACCCTGTGAGGGAAGATGGGTTGAATCCCAAGAGCCGGAAGAGAATAATGCCGGATTTGCTGACGGAGCCTCCTGCCCTAGACCCCATTTATGAAGCTCATGTTTACTGCAACATTCCCACCATTGCTGAGCGCAGCATGGAAGGTGAGCTTTGGGAGGGCAGAGCTCAGGCAGTTGCTTGTTTCTCTGTGCTGTTATTAGAAATGATAACTCTGTGCATTGTCAGTTCATTGCTGCTTGGAGAAGGTAGAACAAATGCCAGCTGGTCACTGAATTATGCTAAATTGTTCAAGACATGCTGCTGCTCTTTCCTTCCCTTTGTATCCTCTTCGTTGTCTTGATTTTTGGAAATTGTTCTGTGTCCAGCCAATAGTCAGCTATAAGTCTAAAACTGAAAGGGTTGGGAGAGGTATAGATATTTGATTTGTAATTCTTGTTACACGTCAGCTGCATTTCAAACAGTTGACTTGGAATTCAGGAAGGAAAACCCCACAGAAGTAATGAATTTTGGAATTCCAAGCCATTAGACATGGTCAGCTAGAAGGCATATTTGCATTCTTTACTTCGCAGCAGCTGCAGCAAGTTTGAATGAAGTCCTTCATTAGCATAACCTACTAATGGTTATCAAATAAATTACAAACTAGTATATCAGAAAGATCCAGATTAGACATGCTGCAAAATCCACCATTATGATGGGGACCAGAAGAGAGGCATTATGAAAGTGGAATAACCTTATTGTGTTGGGAGAGTTTAGTCATGTTTTGTGTGGTTGGTGGACTTCAGATGTACTGTGGAGATGTGCTGAGAACCTCAGTCTTGTATAACTTGTCTTGCAATCTGAAGTGAAATCTTTCTTGGGTTGGCAAGTTGTAATTTCCTAGGGGTGTTTTCTTTCATTGCAATACCAAAGCTATCAAGCTAATGATACATGCTTTTTTTTTTTTAAATTAAAGAGAGTGGATGCAGGTAACATTTTTTAATCTTTTTTTTTTCTTTTTTTTTCTCTTTTTTGTTTGTTTGTTTGTTTTGTTTGTTTCTTTTTTTTCCTGTTCTTCACTTTAGGTCATGCCCCTCATTATTTTAAGCTGGTGTCAGTTCAAGTGCTGATTCGACATGGTGACAGGTATCCTCTGTATGCCATTCCCAAGACAAAGAGACCTGACATCGACTGTATGTTGGTGCCCAGCAGGTAAAATTCTTAGAGTTTGTCTTTACTTTACTTTTTTTGCTTGAGAACAATTTTTTTTCCCTTTCAGGAAACAATTTGTGCAGCCTGAAGTACGTTGTGACTTCTGACCATTATGTATTGCCGTGGTTTAAAAAGCCACCCCCTGGATCAGTGGTGCACATTATTTTCTTTGAAATAAGAACTATTACATGTTAGCAGTTCAGACCAGACTAAGTTCTTCATGTTTCTTTAAAAAGCAAAAGCTATTTAGTTGGATATTTAGGTTGCCATTCCTCTTAGGTAACTTTCTACATTTTGAAAATGTAAGTGCATTGTTTGAGATGATCTCTTCCACTTCAGCTCAGCATGCTTCCCTTCATCTGAATACAAAAAGCTCTCAGGCAGTTCAGCACTACCATAAGAAAATTTATATTTGTATTTTATATTATTTTTTTTCTTTTACTCTTCAGAAATATAGGCTATCAGAATTTTCCCTTAATGATTTGTGTCAAAATTCAGGAAAAAAAAGGGAGTTGTACATTTAACTATTAAAATACAAGTTAACAGAAAGTGCTAGTTTGCTATTTGACAACTACCCCTTTCCTGTAGTTACCTCTCTCTGTTTAGATCTGTCACAAGTTATTTGTGTCTAACTGCCACTTAAACATCATTTTCCTTTCTGTTTTAGTATAGTGCTTTTGTCTAACATTATGTTAATTGCTGAAAACTGTTTTCACATCTGAATCACTTTGAGCTGCAGATATGGTCTGAATTGCTTCTATGTGGCAAAACCTTCCTTCTTTGTTTAGATTCTGCTCACTGATACAGATGAATTATAGTGTACAGCAGTAGAAAAAACCAGTGATGATGTAATTTTCCAACCTTTGCCATGGCTTGTTTGGTGACATGTAAGTACTTTTAAGTAGGATGATGATGATGATTTTTCAACAGAGGGCTTACCAGTGAACCTACAGAATACTTAAGAGAAAAATACCAAGATATGTTAGCAAAACCTCTGGGCAAATCTACCCCTTCGTGCTGCTATCCCCTCAGCAGTGTCAGGTGTGGAGATTTCAGTGGCTGAGGGCTGTGTGTTATGTTCTGCACACATTACTCAGGAAAAGAGGCACAGTAGGTGCACAAAGCAGTGCAGATAGACCATAAATAGCTTTTTCCAGAATGGCATGGAATCTCCTCTGTCTTTAATTCCACACCAGAAAAGCAAGACCATTATTTCTTGACTCACAAATGGCTTTTCTCTGTTGTGGTGGAAGTGTTAATGGCACACTGAAAGAACATTTCACTTTAGTGCCTGGGAGGATCATGGAGCAGATTCCTTCATGGAAGGAGTTTTTAGGCAAGTGCAAGAGAAAGAGATGATCCAGGACAGCCAGCACGGCTTTACTCAAGGCAAATGTACCTGACCAGTCTGGTGGCCTTCTATGATGGGGTGACTGGCCAGTGTCATCTACCTGGAGTTCTGTAAGGCTTTCAGTGTGGTCCCTCATGGCATCCTTCACTCCCAGCTGGAGAGATGTGGATTGGAAGGGTGGACTGTTCAGGGGATGAGGAATTGGCTGAATGGGTGCAGAGGTGATCTGTGTCCATGGAGGCCAGTGAGGGTGTCCCTCAGGGCTCTGGCACCAGTGCTCCTCAGTACCTTCATTACCAACAGGGACAGTGGAATTGAGGGCACTCTCAGCAAGTTTGCACAAGGGATTTCTGTCCACCTTGAGCAGCAGGTCCATGAGAAACTCAAGAGGGTCAAGAAGTTCAAGAGGTTCACCTGGCTCAGGACAATCCCAGACATGGGTACAGAGTGGGAGGAATCACTGAGAATAGCCCTGCAGAGGACTTGGGGGTTCTGGTGGAGGAAAAACTGGGCATGAGCCAGCAGTGTGCACTGGCAGCCCAAGAGGCCAGACATTGGCTGCTGCTTTTCTGTGTTCACACTTCAGTTTCCACCAAAATGCCTGTTTTGTCAAGAGATGTCATCCAGGGGTCTGGTCCAACATCCTTCAGGAGAAGTTGGATTTCCTTGAGAGGTACCTAACCCCAGAAGCACCCTGTGCCCACTGCAAACTGAGTGGCTTCCTGAAATGAGATGTGCATTCCTGAGACTGCAGAGAGGAGACCAAGCTTCAGTTATCTCTGCCATAGTGTGGAGTGGGAGTTACTTTAATAAAAAATTAATTTTTCTAACAAGGTGGAAAAGGAATCGTTTCCTAATAGCTATGACAGCATTTTTAATGACCTGCCTATAAGGGGTGAGATTATTTTCAGCTTCGTATTTCTCTGCTTAGCATGAAATGCTAAGCAGAGAAATATGATCCAGATTTCTATTGGAGTTCCTAAAGGCTCTGATCTTCTGATCTTTCTTAGTATCTGTCATGCTAGAATCCGTGTGAGAAAGCTGTATTGAAATGATGTTAACTGCAAGTGACAGTGTTAGATGAGTAGCTGTGTTTCTCAATATTAGTGTGCCACATGAGACCTCAGTTTTGTATTTGTCAGAAAAGCTTTTATAGCTGTTTCCAGTTCAGTTTCAGGCAAGGAGTACAACATGAAGGCCCTGGAGCCAGAAAAACCATCCATAAAAGGCAGGGAAGTGGAGTGGCTTTGACACAGAATGACCAAGTGGAGCAGTTGAGGGAGCACAGTCAGGCTCTGAGGAGGCCAGAGGGAGGATGCCCGTGGCTCTCACTGATTTGTGAGGCATTAAAGCATCACTGTGTAAATGACACATCCCTTACCACTCACAGCCACTGAAAGACCTTGTCTCCTCAAGAGCAAAATTTTTGTAGAAGATCATCTCCTCTCCTAATTTAGGGCAGCAGAAAGATTAAAGGAGTTGGCTCTGCACCATTCTGTCCAGATGTGCTAAAACTGACCTTCCTGAATAAAGCTAGAATTAAGCCATTGTTTTGAATGAAACATTCATTACTTCAGCATCAGGAAGTTATTTGCTGTGTTTGGCTGTCAGGCTTATATTCCTTTGTGATGTAAATTTGGAGCTTGATTGTAAATGTATTTATATGGGGAGTGTGACAGGGTCTGTAATGACTGCCTTTGAACCGAGGGTTTCTTGCTGCTGTACAGCAGAGTTGGGATGTCTGATGGAAAGTCTGGCTTGTTTAAGCTTTCTGGAGTTACAACATCAGATAAGCAAGCTGCTCATATGCAGGCTGCTCTTTATTTGACTTGGCATTCAGCTGATGGAATTCATTAATTAAGCAGATTATGCCAGAGCCCCGTGGACTTCTAATGGATATGCAAAATAGCCTTGAGGTCACACTTGGGTTTGTGAATTATGGATCGTGACATATAAGTGTGGACTGAATGTAAGCAAATGGATTAAATGCTTTGGAGATTTCTTCCATCTAAAACTTCAATTAATATTATTGTTATCATTTTTATTGTTCTGGATGCAAATTTCCAAAGGGAACCAAATAATACATACTTTTTTCCTCAAGAAAAGTACTTGAATGATGTTATGAAAATCTGTTCATTGTAGTATTTGCTTGTGGGGAAAGCATATTTTTCACTTTTTTTTCCTTATTTAGCTGACATTTTTAGTGTCAAAAGTAAAAAATATGCAGTGTTTCTTCACTGAGTTTGTATGTGAGAGAGAAGAAATGCTTTTTGGAAGATGCTAAAATCATTTCAGAAGACTGCTATAATTTGATAGTAAGCTGGGTTAATTAGCATATACTTGAAGACATTTTGAGAGGTGTTGATGTTAATCATAAGAAGCTTAGTAACAAATACTGAAACTTTAGGTTCAATATGCACATGTTTTGAAACTGCCACAAAAATGAGCTGGCTGGTGGGAGATGAGACAAGCATCATCCTGTGAGCTAAAGGGGGTGTGGATTTGACTTGGAGTGAGGTCAAAGTAGGATCCAGACCAGAATCAGGTGAAGAAAGGTCTCCTGAGGCCTCTGCTGACTTTAAAGAGTCAGACAGCAGTGAAGGAGATGGAATTCCAGAGCCATGGAATGGTTTGGGCTGCAAGGGACCTCACAAATCCTCTCATTCCAAGCCCCTGCCGGGGGAGCACTGTGGAGTTTGTTATAAAAATGTGCAAGCTGTGAGACCTTTATGAATAAATAATCCCCAACAGTACTACTACTGCCTCAGGACCTCTTTTGTAGACTGCACTGATCTGTTGTTGGGTTTAGTGGCTCTTTCCATTCATTTGTTTTCTAAAAAGCACACAGTGTAGTCCTTTGATCTCACACTTTTTTTTGCCGCTTGAACTTCACAGAAAACACATGTTATTTTTGCTTGAAGTTCTAAAGTGATTTTTTGCATTTTAAGTAAAGAGAAAGGGACTCGCTCTTGGTATAGTTTGCAGAATCTTGTGTTGTATGATTACAGAAAAGTCATGTTTGTGTGTCTGAAGCCTGATGGGGTCACGTTTACTCACTGAGTGATGCACTGAGGGCTCTGCAACTCCTTGTGAGGAGCCTGGTCCTCTCAGCTTTTGCCATGCATTTTTATATTAACTCCTCAAGGAAAAAGGAAATGTCATTGAAGGATGCCAGCTCTGTTCCTGGCAGGAATACGTAATATAGTTCAAACGGTTGTGCAATATTTCTTTCCATGTGCACTGGTTACAGTGTAGCAATAAAAGGTGATATTAAAGCATTTTAAGACCTTTGCAAATACAATATTTAAATGTTGATTTAAGCATTTAAATATTGGTCCATTTTAATGCTAGTGCATGAAAACAGAGTATTCAATCTGGGATCTATTATCCCAGTGCTTAGGTTGTAAATAACAAAAAGATCAGCTGAATTAATTATTTGAGGGACAAGAAGCATCCTCAGTTTTGTTACAGATGAAGTTTATTCTATTGTACACAAATAAAATAATTTAAAGGCAAAATAAGCAGATTTTAAATAAGGGAATCAAATGTTAAAATTGGGAAGTGTGGCTGTTGTTAGTGGGTTTAAATGAAAAAGCTGTTCCATTTTCTGACAAAATTTGAAATATTTTTTATTTCTACCTTTTGCAAATGTAGCTTGCCATTGTAAGGGCAGGAAAATTAGGAAAATTACAGAAGGAAATCTCTTTAGTTCATTTTTATTTTCTGATTACTCTTAGGGAAATAAATTTTCAATGATAATTCAGTCTTTTCAACTGTACAACTGAGCAATTTCCTTTGCTTCCTGCTCCACCAGCCCCAGCAGCCTCAGCCGTGTTGCCTGGATACCCCATCTCCTGCAGCATCTGTAAATTGGCCAATTCAACAGGAGGATTCATATTCTAAATAAAAGCCAAGTCTTGGGGTGGGAGGGGGAATGCTTTGTCAGCTGGGAGCTTGAGTGCTGCTGCAAGTCTTGCTGCTGAGAAAAATAGGTGTTTGTTTGCCCAGTTGTACAGGGATATCTATTTAACAAGAAGTAAGCTTTGAATTTCTATTCAGAAAGATGTCCAACAGTCATATTTCATAATGCACTTCTGCAGGCATGTGCTTATCTTGGGCTCACTTTAAAAACAGTGTAATCCAAAGTTAAGTAACTTGCATCTCCATGTCTAATATTATTAATACACTCCATTAATACACTGGAATATAAAATCATCAGTTATCATCCCTTTTGTAATTTTATCTTGAAAGTTAATTTATTTTGCCTGCCATTTTTTCAGAAAAATCCTTTTGCAAACTACAGATAAATACTTTCCTTTCTTCTTCCCTTTCTTTCTTCCCATAAGTAATTGCTGGCAGTTTTATCAGCACAGATTTGACTCCATTAGAATTCTTTTAGGCTTCTGTAAGCAAAGCAGCAAAAGAAGCAGAATGGATAATGCAGTTCTTTTAGTTTTCTTTCACATGTATTTGCAGAATTTGTTAATTAAGTGAATAGAGTTTAAGAAAAATTTTGATTGTCAGTTTATTCATGTGTAGAGTTCTATAAAGTTCAAAATTTAGAAAATTGGTGGTTCAGCCTGCTACCTCTGTAATAAGTTTAAAAAGCCATTTGCTAATGGGTGTAATTTAATTTTCTCAACGTAATTCTTCCATTTTTAGATTTCACTGCTGGGCTGTGAAAATAGTGCGATGTACAAAATGTTCTGTTGGACATTTTCATCTGGAGCTGGAGTAAGCTTCTAATGTATGATTGTACAACTGGAAGCCTCTACTGCTTGAGAAACATAAACCAGGCTTTGTTCCTTTCTCTGCTTTGCAAATACTAATCTTCAGTTGCCCTGTTAAAATTACAATATACAGAGGAAGCTGTGGATTTAGAATATCATAAATTGGCTGGTTTTCCTTTAATTTGAAGTAAAAATGAAAAAATCAGTCTGATTTTTAATCTCATTATGCTTTTTTCCTCATTTTGCATTTTTTTCTTACTGGCATAATTGCAACATTTTCCTGCCAGGATTTTTTTTTTTTCCCTGAAGAGAAATTAAATACTGGAAAATTCAAGTTTTATAAAATGATATGAGCTACCTTTCTGTTGACAGACACTGATTCTTATGAGCCCTCCTGTGTATGCAGGCTGTGAGCAGAGCTCTGCAAGAGGTCCTCTCATGTATGAGAGTTTCTCAGTTGGCTCTTCTAAGTAAGCATGGATGTCTTTGTCCCAGTAAACTTCAATTCCAGACTCTCATTCCTGCTTTAGTGGTGTTACTGCTCCCTCTGGTGTGTCCTGCAACTCAGGTTTCTTTTTAAGACCTGAGGTTTTTATATTAAAAATAGTTTATCATTCTAACAAATGTTAATATGAGCAGTAAACACAAATCCAAGAATTCTGTAAGAGATCCCTGAGAAAGTTTATTTTATATAATTTTTTTAAGCAACATGAAAATAACTGTATTCAAGCTGAACATCCTATTAAGACAGGAACCATCTGGAGCAGAGTTGGGTTGCCAAGCAGTTTCTGATTTAGTTCTGCACAAAATTAGAGAGGTGACTGTGTAACCTTTGATAACTCCTGACATTTAACAAGGAAGTCTCCACTCATGTAATGCATTTCTGCTGTAGGAATGTGATCACAGATTGATTTTTTAAAGGTTCAGATTACCTTTGGGTTACTTCTGTACCTGTAGCTTTCTGCACAGCAGTACCACAGCGAGCTGAGTCCGTGGTATGTTTGAAATTTTCAGTGCAGTGTGGGAGATCTAAGCATTCTTTCACTGACTTGAGCTCTGTTTCAGTGAGTTAACTTGGGTATTTTTGTGAATATCTTTTCCAGCTGCATTCACTGCTCCCATGGCAGGGTATCTTACTTGTGTACATGTGCAGCAGTGTTGGGCCCTTTATTCCTGGATGAAAGGGCAGTACCCCAAACAATGATTCCAGTTTTAATTGGGCCACTGGGTGCTACTTCCCAGTCCCACATAATTGAGACTACACGTGCTATTTGATTTGAGGCTGAAGGAAGTAGAAATAAAAGCTGAGATTGTGGTCAGCATTGTACATGACAAAATCTGAGAATTCCTTCAAGGTCATCTACTTAAAGTACTGTATTTGAACCCCTTTAGATTGTTACTGGCTTTGGATGTGCTGTTAAAGAGCTTTGGTACTTCAGAAACTGGAGAGAGGTTTGGAGGTTTTTTTAAGGAATTTTAATATCTTTTCATTTTAATTCATAACAGTATTAGTGACTGAATTCAAAGCAACCCCCAGAAATTGTTCTAAATTACTTAGTGAAAGGTATGAGAATTTTAACATGACAAGACATTTGTTTCCCTGTAGTTCTTTGGTAGATAGTAAGTAGTTACATTTCTTTTCCATACTTGCAGAAGTCCTGAGTAAGAGCAGATGTTGTCTCAGTGGGAAATAACCTCACATCATGAAATTTCTGAGCTGCCATACTTGGAATGCTTGACTCTCTTGAGCTGCTTTCCCATACACTTTTGGAAGTTTTTGCATTTTCGTTTTTTCTCTCTCTAGGAAACCTTCTCATCCTCAGCTTGAAGCCTTCATTAAGCATATGTCCAAAGGATCTGCAGCCCAAATGGATGGTTCCCTGAGCAGCCTGCCTCACTTCCCCAGTCATTCCCTGTGTGAAATGGGAGAGCTTACACAGACAGGTGAGTTCCCCCAGCAGCTCTGTCTTGTCCTCTGCTCTGTTAAACACAGTTTGCTTCAAAAGGGATCTTCTGATTCTCTTTATATTGACAAAAATGCTTTTTTATGGAACCTTACCATATTGGTCATATCCTAGGCTGTGCTGGGATATGGATAAAGTGTTAGACTCTCACCTGTAAAAGTGCCAACAGTTGTAGAAACTGTGCTTTGTCCTACAGCTTGACAGTCCTGTTACACAGTGGTCAATCTTGGCATCTCTTTTAACTTCTTTGTAGCAAGTCAGAGCACCTTTCTTTCGTGTTGCTTCCCACCTCAGAAGCACCTTGTGACAAGCAGCACAGCTCAGTCCCTCCTGAGGAAGATCTGGTGTTCTGTTACTGCCAGGGCTGTGATTCAAAGGGACCCTGTGTCCCCTACAAGAGATGCTGATGTAGCAGACAAAACTGGTGCTTGTCTTATGGCAATGCTGTATACATTTGGTGCCTGTCACATCCTTGTGTGTTCTGGGATCCCTTTGGAAGGAATCATTGGACACTCTCAAGTCTTGCAAAGTGGTATCAGGAAAGCAAGGCAGGACACCACTGAAATGGCACAACACATGGATTGTGTCACTGAGCTGGCATCTGGGGACTCCTGTGGCTTGGAGCAAGGTGTATGGAGGTGTTGTAGTGCATAAAGGGTTCATGCCTATTGCTGTGCTGCTGTGCAAGAGGTGTGGATTCTGGAATAGAGGTTTTGGCAGGTGAGAAGGAGACACTCTCCAGCTGGATCAAGGCAGAGCTTTAGCATAAATTATCAAGCAGTTTAAATACTCCCTGAAGGAAGATGGAGAAGGAAGCTTGATACAATGGCTATACCTCATGATTGCTTCGTGAATTTACACGCTAATTTACATTTTGTGTATTTGTGTCCTGACTGCTGGTGGTTTTATTGGCTGCCATAAATTTTCAGGGTCACAGCATTCTCTACCTGCCTGAAAACCTGACTGAGATCCAGTCTTCAAAAACACCTTACTTTTATGGTCATGTTAGACCCATTCAGTGTGTGTCTCAGTCCAAAGAATTAATATTAAACTGCTGAGGTTTTAAACAAATTTTATGGAACCAGCTTCTCTTTTGTATTTCAGGTTAGTTCCTAGAATCTGAGAGATACTAAAGAATAGGAAGTTTCTCATGTTTCAGACAGTTTTCTTAATAGTCATCATAAGGGAAGTTCAGTTTTGTAAGTTTATCAGTAAGGCTACTAGCTGTAATTTTTTTTTTTTTTTTGCGAAACTGCCAAGATTCTAATCATGTGTTGTAATTTCTATCAAAACTCAGGGGTTGTACAGCATTTGCGGAATGGACAGCTGCTCAGAGAAATTTATATCAACAAGCACAAACTGCTCCCTAGTGACTGGACAGCCAAGCAGCTCTACTTGGAGACCACGGGGAAAAGCCGGACCCTGCAGAGCGCGTTGGCGCTGCTCTACACCTTCCTGCCAGATTTTGACTGGAAGAAAATTAACATGAGGCACCAGTGGAGCACCATTTTCTGCTCAGGAAGCTGTGACTGTCCCATGAGAAACCACTACCTAGAAGAGGAGCAGCGCAGGCAGTACAGCTTACGGGTGAAAAACAGCAATTTGGAGAAAATATATGTGGATATGGCAAAGATTGTGGGCATTCCCACCAGGCAGCTGAGAGCTTCTAACCCAATAGATTCTCTCTTGTGCTATTTCTGTCACAATGTCTCATTTCCATGTACCAAAGCTGGCTGCATTGGTATGGAACACTTCAAAGTAATCAAGAGACACCAGTTGGAGGATGAGAGAGAAAGACAGGAAAAGAAACTTTACTTCTTGTATGCACTGTTGGCTACTCATCCTCTCCTCAACCAGACTGTCAATAGGCTGCAGCGAATCGCAGAAGGCAAGAAGGAGGAAGTGTTTGTCCTCTACTCTGCACATGATGTCACCTTGTCACCTGTTCTTAGTGCCTTGGGCATTACAGAGGCCAGATTTCCCAGATTTGCTGCCAGATTAGTTTTTGAGCTGTGGCAGGATGGGAAGAGGCCCAAAGAACACTTTATCCGCATCCTGTACAATGGTTCTGATGTCACATTCCAGACCTCGTTCTGCAAGGATCATTATAAACGTTCCAGCAAGCCAATGTGCCCACTAGAAAAATTGGTCAACTTTGTCAAGAGGGATATGTTCTTGATTTTTAACAGTACAAGCTACCATGATGCTTGTCATAGGAGAGCACTGTAGAGAAGGGAGGAGGAAAGGGGGCAGTGTTAACTTATGTTAACACTTATGATCTGTTTTCTGGTGGAGGCACAGTTCAGTTTTCTTACTTCTTGTTATTTTTATGTGCAAGTACAGAAGGGTAATGCTTGAACCATTCTTCAAATAGTTTTATTTTCATCCGGGCTGCAGATGGCCTTCAGTAGAAGAACAAATGCCAAGGGTTATGTGTATGTGTATGCTCACAAACGCTGTTAACTGCTGTGATTAAACCATGTGGTGAATGTAACCTGGCCCTTGCTTGATAGAGTGAGAGAGCATAGACTTTGTGTTTCTCTGTTCCAGAGCAATACTTGGATAGCCTAAGTTTAAAGCCAAAACTACTTTTTTTCCTAACAGCATCTCACAGTCATTTTAAAGCTCATGTCAGGGTTATTATGAATTCCAGGTGTCTGCATTAAGGCATTTGTAAGGAATTCTTGAATTTCTTTACTCAGAGGAAGCCTTCTAATATTATGGGGCAGGTCCTTAAAGCAAAGTGCATCTGTGTGTGTGTAAATACTTCCCTGAGCATGTACAAATGAGCATGTGCCTTTTGCACCTCACAGACCTAGAAACCCTTGGCTGTTGTGGCCAGTGCCAGAGAAGGGTGTACTGGAAAAGGGACACAAAACTCTACTCTTTGATCGCACTTTCAGCACTTTGAATAGTTCAAACACAGTCTAGAAACATGTAAAGGCCTTGTGACGTTAGAATAGGTAGCAAACACTAACAGTACCACTAAACCTGAGTGGGAATTTAGAGTTAGAAATCAGTTTTATGGTGAAGTGTTGGGCTCTTTCCCATAGTGAACATGTTCAAGCTGTTGTGCTATGGAACAAGTCATTATTTTAGGAATTTGCTATAGTGACTGCTAATTGAGACAGCTTGACTAAATAATGAGAAAACTTTGTAGTTGAGTTAGTGTTTTTATGGACTAGGAAGCTCTTTATTTTGTAAGACCAGACTTGTACATATTGTACTGTGTGTATTTATAACACAGTAGATCTTTCTTACTTGTTTAGTTTGTAAAGACTTGTGGAGGTCACTTTTTAGACATTTTTTCCCTTGATCAGGATGTTTAGAAGACTTTAGACTTAAGAATAAACTGTCTGTTATGGGTAATTTGAACAATGAGTAGATAAGAAAACTTCAGACTGTTTTCATCTCTGTAGGAGTAGTAAATTGAGAACCAATTTTTAATAGAATTCCTAGAAATTTTATAATGATGGAGGTTTTTTAACCTCTAGAAATAAATGAGTCTGTGAGTTGTGATTGAATGGTGCTAGTTTGTCAAAGACAACATAACTCAGCGTAAGTTCTCTGACTCTTGGCATTCCACTCTCTCTGTTTTCAATGCTGCATTTGAACATGTTTCTTTAAATAAAATTCTGGGGTCTCTTTGTGTATTTGTGTGTTACGTTCGTTGTGACTTCCTCAGCTGTTTGCAGGAACAAGGTGGATATTGTTAAACTGTTTGTTGCATTTCTAACTTCTGCACCTTATCTGTCCTGGGCCCCAGTCTGGGCAGGAGTAAGTAAACATTTCATGAATACTGAACTGGAAATCCTGATAGAATATTTGGGGCTCTTGTACCACATTGGAGTGGAAACCTTTCTGTCTAAGAGACTGGATCTGCTTGTGTGCTGGAGGGCAAACAGGAAGAGAGAATGTGAAAGTTGAGCTGACTGTAGAAATTAGGTGAAGGGGACCTTTTGCCCAATATAATTAGCAAAGGTAGAGACCCCATAACTTTTCCTTTATGTTGAACCTCCTGTGTTTGTGCCCCCACTGCCTCTCCTGTCACTGGGCAACACTGTGAAGATGTCTCCTATAGCTCCCTTCAGGTATGTATACACATTGATGAGATGTCCTTGAGCCTTCTCTTCTCTGGGCTAAGCAGACCCAGCTCTACCCTCGTGTCAGGTCCAGACCCTTGATCATCCTGGCTGTCAGTGGGGACTCTCCAGTAGCTCCATCTCTCTTGTCCTGGTGTGATGAAGAGCACTGATAGCTGTTTCAGCCAAAACGACCTCCACTGTGGTCAGGGCAGCGACAAGAAACCTGGATTGGGGAATTTAAGGAACTCTAGAACTAAATTTCAGTTACAGCTTCAGATTGTCAGCACCTGCTCACCTGTATGTTTGAGAGTCGCTGGGTGGGCAGAACCAAATCTTCAATGTAAAAACAATTTTTAGTAAAGGGCAAAAATTAATTATTCTTCTGTGTATGCACAGTTCATTAAGATACATTAATCTCTTCTAAGCCATGCATGCAGAGGATTTGCAGCAGTGAAAGGTTTGATCCATATCCAGTGCCACCAGAACTGCTAAAGGAAAGAGCTGCAGGGCTGAGATCATTCTCACAGACCTTGGACCTGGCTGTGGAGATAAAGTGATAAACAAACTGCATCATTGAATTCGATTAATCACTGTCTTTTGAAGTTTGACCTAATTTATGATTCAGTTTGCAATTTCGAGTGGATTTATATTTGGATTAAGGTAACAAATGTAACTACCTGAACAATGAAAAGAGGAATCAGTGGGAATTTATTTATCCTGGAGTTGATCAATGGCCTTTCTGTAGGGGTGCACTGATGAATTAGCTGTACTAACGGGGAAACATTGACTTGAGCAGTTGCACAGTTTAATCAAGTGGTAGGGCAGGACTAAAAGCTGCTGCTTTAAGGAATGCTGTCTGAGATCTTGCTCTTGGCTGGAAACCGATGTAGGAGCGGGCTGTTTCGTTGTGTGCTAAACACGGTATTCAGAAACTGGTGTTTAAACATGTTGAGCACTTGTACTGTGAATGAAATCTGTGCAGTGCTTCCTCACCGAGCCCAGCTCATTTTCCAGCGCGGTGCTGATGTCCCGTCTCTCCCCGCCCGCTCCTCGCTTCTGTGTGCTCCATTTCTAGGAAGGCGTAACAGCTTTCATTTCAAACGCTCCTTGCACACCGTGAGTGCCAAACGGCTTGGCCTGAGCTGCCGTGTATTATTTGTGCAGGGCTCTGAAGGCGGCATTCCCGGTGCCGGAGGGATGCGGGAGCGGGATGGGATCCGCGGGAGCGCGGCGCGGCTGCGGCGCCCTCGGGTGGCGGCTCCGTGCGGTGCAGCTCGGGATGGCGGAATTGCACCGGAAAAGACGCTCTGGAAAAGTAAAAGTTAAAGCCAGGTGAGCTGCAGATGGATTTCATCCTGCAGTCTGAGAAACAGGCCTCCGTCCCCGCGGTTTGGGTGAGAGGGTGTCTGTGAGGTCCTCAAACCCTTGGGGGGTGAAGAAGGAATAACGACAGCTGTGATGTTTTTTTTTAAGTGAGTCATTCATGTTGTTGAACACAGGTGCATTCTGCAGGTATTCTACAGCTTTGCTAGCCTGTGTACTAAAATCAGCCCTTTTCACTTGAATACACTGAAAGAATAGACTTTTCAGCAGAGTTATTTTTGAAATTAATAAAGCCTGTTCTATATGGAAGTATAAAACAGAGTATTATTTTTTTTCCTGTCAGTTTTCTGGTTTGGTCTCAGTTTTGCCTTGCAGTTTTGTTCCTTTTCCCTTTTTCACATGAAAGTGGCTATGCTGCATGTGAGTACTACAAACTTATTCAAGCAGTTGAGAAACGACAGAATCTGAACTCTGTAAAGTTCCTTCCAACTGAAAAGTGAAAAAAAACAGCTTTTTTTTTCCGAATGTCCTGGAGAGCCATTTTCAAAAGTGATTTAGAATTACACTTAAGCTATTCCTTTGGGATGCCCTGACCAAAATCATCATTATTTTTTTCTTCTGTTGAAGAAGTAAAGTAAAAAGGTAGGGTGAAAGAAAAGTGATGGTATTTGAAATGTAAAGCAGTCCAGTTTTCATTCTAAAAACAGTCTTTATGGCAGAGTAAAAAAAAATCAGTTTGCCAGTCTGTCTCAGTCTGAGACAAATTAGGAGGAAATGTCTTGAAATGAACATGTCCTCTAAAGAAAGGTAGGTTTCCACAGCCCCTCCCCACAGGTTCGAAAGGAATTTCTTGGAGGAAAGTGAAAAAAAACAGTCTTTTTATTTAACAAGCGGAGTGCACGCACGCACAGAAAAAACCAAAAAAGAATGAATAATGTTAGATAATAAACCTCGTTGTGGAGGAAACTGTTAGATTTTTAGAGCCCTGATGGCTTCTCCCGAGGTCTGGAGCTGGGATGTGCAGTCCCTGCAGCCTCCCCTGCGTGGGGCTCCCGGTGGTGCCCTGGCTTTGGGACCGGAGCAGAGCTGAACAGCTCCCGAAGAAGAAGCCGCAGTCCCAGGAAAACTCCTTGCCTCAGCTAACACACAAGAGCTAGCTGAAAGCAAAGACACAGCTCTCCCGGCTGCACAGCAGGGAGAGCCGGGGAGTCTGTGGGAACTGAACACAAAACTTCCTGCCGAGGAATTCCCCCGGCTTCCCCCCCTTCCAGCCTTAAGTTACAGGACCCATGTGTGGGCACTGCAGGGTGTACAGTGTCGTAACATCACCCCAGGACACAGCCTTACAGATGCCATTGCAGAATGGTCATGGGAAGATGTGGGAGGGGAAAGCTGGAGCAGAAGTTGTTGCTGTAGGTCCTTGCAAAACAGGATACGTAGGATAAAAGATGAGAAGTAGATAGCAAGTAGAAAATGTGGCTTCTTGCATCCTTCTTTCCTGGAGCAGGTACAGAGGCAGCGGTTCAAAGCTGTTCCTAACCAGGAGATTGAGGACCAAAGGCCAGCTACAGGACAGAAGGAATATCTAGGGGTGTCTGCAGGGTGTATGTGTGAGTGCTGGGGTGTATGCAGCAGTGACTGAGGTAACTGGAGGGTTCAAGGGTCCAGGGCCAGTTACTGGATGCACTGAGTGCTGTCCTGCTCCTGGTTGGACCTGTGTAGGCACAGCTGCAGCTACTGGATAGGCCCAAACAATTTTGTCATCAGAAGAAGAGTGATCTAAGAAGGGATTCTGCAGATTTAGATGATGAGTGGGATGACTGTAATACTGTTTTGTCTTTTTAAAAGTCTGTCTGCCCCCAAAAGTGGTGAGAAACAGAGATGGAATCAAGTCTGGTTCCTGATGAATCAGTATTGATCCATTGGTTGCTAATTTCATTTTCCTTTTTGAACTGATGGCATACTTAATGCTCTTCTTTAGCAATGCCAGTTATAACAGGCTTTTGACCAATTCAGTGCCTTTTTAAAAAAGCTCAAACAACCAAACCTTTATAAGTAACAGGCTACAGTGCTTTTCTGCTGCACTCATACATGCATAACTCAGGCTTATCTTGAAGGATGATTAATAGCTACTGTCATTTTTAGCTGTCAAGTGGACAACAATAATGGCTTGAGTCCTATTTCACACACCAGAGAGGTGTCTTTTTGCTTAAACCTCTTCCAAGGGGGATTAAATGATGTCCATGACTATGTAATAGGACTGGTATAAGATGACATTTGTCAGCAATTAGTGTGCTCTCAGCTGTGTTCCTAACCCTTTAGCTGTGAACCCAGAGGTAAGTAGGTTTAGGGAGAGTTTTACCTGTTAATATTTAACTTGAGTCTGCAATGTGGTAATTGGGATTTTGATGAGAAAGAGCACTGCATCTTGTTGAAGAGTGATAAAAATACTTTTGCTTTTAATAGGGGACTGGAAGCAGGCCGTGCTGCTCTGAAGTGGTGTTTATAAGGAGGGAGGCAGCCAGCCTAAACACATAAAGACAGGGGCTCATTAGCTGTAAGGGCTTGTTGTGAGTCTGGGCTGCTTCTGGCAGTGCTTGTTCTGATCGGCGTGGAATGGAAGGTAATTGTCACAGCAGGACCCGAGTGTCCGGTATCCACTGAAACCACTGGATTTGACTGAATCTCACCTTTTCACAAAGGACTACTTGTCATCCTTAATCTTTGTAAAGCACTTCGCTGGGACGAAGACCTTCACTTTGCCTGCTTTGCCAGGAGGAAAACTTCCTGCAAATCCTGGAAGCCAGTGGCAGGAGGGGAAGAGCCTTTCTGTGTCCTCGATGCTCCTCGGTGGGCTCCTTGTGGCTGCTGGAGCCGGGATGTGCCGCAGGGGCTGCGGCTCTGGCCCTGCGCCTTCCCCGCTGCCCCATCGCCCCCCTGGTGCGGGTTAAACCCCGCGGGTTTGCTCCTGGTGCCCTTTTCACTGCTGCCATCCTCTGATTTTTGTGGAGCAGCAATGAAAGACGCTGCCTGTGGCCTTGCCGGCAGCTCGGTGCACACACGGTTCCAATAGCAGTTTGCTGACTTTGGCCGTCATTGATGGTTTCAATTTTAATTAGGGGTCTCAGTGTTACTTCCTCAACATCAGGTGACAACGCAAATGTTACACCTCGTTTTTTGTCAGGGAAACAGACCCCTTCACTGTCTTCCAACTCCTTCATCGATGCAAAAATTCGCATTTTCTACGAGTGGTCCAGATTCTCAACCCTGCGATTCCAGCCGTAAGGTTCTGCCGTACCGGGGGCTCTGAGGGCACTCGGGGCTGCAAGAGCCGGCCGGGCAGCGCGGGGCTGCGGAGGAGGAGGAGGATGGAGGATGGAGGATGGAGGATGGAGGATGGCCCGGTGTGCAGAGCAGCCCCGTGATGCCGGAGGTGGGAGCATTAGGGGACCGGGGCCATGTACTGCCCGCTCCTGCAGCTCGGTCCGGGTATGGGCTGCAGGGATGCCGTACCCACAGCGGGGAACGTGGGGATTGCTGTGAAATCACGACGGAGAGAGGCTGGAGCTGAGAGAGCTCCGGACCGGCCCTGCCTCTCCTGAGGGAGCGTCTGCTGGAGCCGGGCCCGGGGCCGAGCCCACCGCAGGGACCCGCACGGCGTCCCCGAAACGGGACCAGCAGGGAAACTGCGCTGTCCGGGAGCCAGCTCGGAGCTGTGGAAATGGCTTTGAAGGGCACGTGCCGAGGTCGCTCGTATTTGAGCTGTGGCAGTAAGGAACCGTGGGGTGTGGCCGTGTGGGCGAGGCTGAGGCACGCGTTCCTCCCTCTCCCTTCAACCCTGTCTGTGTGTCTGTCTGTGTCTGTGTGTCTGTGTCTGTGTGTCTGTGTCTGTGTGTCTGTGTCTGTGTGTCTGTGTCTGTGTGTCTGTGTCTGTGTGTCTGTGTCTGTGTGTCTGTGTCTGTGTGTCTGTGTCTGTGTGTCTGTGTCTGTGTGTCTGTGTCTGTGTGTCTGTGTCTGTGTGTCTGTGTCTGTGTGTCTGTGTCTGTGTGTCTGTGTCTGTGTGTCTGTGTCTGTGTGTCTGTGTCTGTGTGTCTGTGTCTGTGTGTCTGTGTCTGTGTGTCTGTGTCTGTGTGTCTGTGTCTGTGTGTCTGTGTCTGTGTGTCTGTGTCTGTGTGTCTGTGTCTGTGTGTCTGTGTCTGTGTGTCTGTGTCTGTGTGTCTGTGTCTGTGTGTCTGTGTCTGTGTGTCTGTGTCTGTGTGTCTGTGTCTGTGTGTCTGTGTCTGTGTGTCTGTGTCTGTGTGTCTGTGTCTGTGTGTCTGTGTCTGTGTGTCTGTGTCTGTGTGTCTGTGTCTGTGTGTCTGTGTCTGTGTGTCTGTGTCTGTGTGTCTGTGTCTGTGTGTCTGTGTCTGTGTGTCTGTGTCTGTGTGTCTGTGTCTGTGTGTCTGTGTCTGTGTGTCTGTGTCTGTGTGTCTGTGTCTGTGTGTCTGTGTCTGTGTGTCTGTGTCTGTGTGTCTGTGTCTGTGTGTCTGTGTCTGTGTGTCTGTGTCTGTGTGTCTGTGTCTGTGTGTCTGTGTCTGTGTGTCTGTGTCTGTGTGTCTGTGTCTGTGTGTCTGTGTCTGTGTGTCTGTGTCTGTGTGTCTGTGTCTGTGTGTCTGTGTCTGTGTGTCTGTGTCTGTGTGTCTGTGTCTGTGTGTCTGTGTCTGTGTGTCTGTGTCTGTGTGTCTGTGTCTGTGTGTCTGTGTCTGTGTGTCTGTGTCTGTGTGTCTGTGTCTGTGTGTCTGTGTCTGTGTGTCTGTGTCTGTGTGTCTGTGTCTGTGTGTCTGTGTCTGTGTGTCTGTGTCTGTGTGTCTGTGTCTGTGTGTCTGTGTCTGTGTGTCTGTGTCTGTGTGTCTGTGTCTGTGTGTCTGTGTCTGTGTGTCTGTGTCTGTGTGTCTGTGTCTGTGTGTCTGTGTCTGTGTGTCTGTGTCTGTGTGTCTGTGTCTGTGTGTCTGTGTCTGTGTGTCTGTGTCTGTGTGTCTGTGTCTGTGTGTCTGTGTCTGTGTGTCTGTGTCTGTGTGTCTGTGTCTGTGTGTCTGTGTCTGTGTGTCTGTGTCTGTGTGTCTGTGTCTGTGTGTCTGTGTGTGTCTGTGTGTGTGTGTCAGCAGGTCTGGGCAGCAGCAAAGCCTGATGGAATGTCCGAGCCAGGGCTTTCCCTGGAGACAGGATCTCCTCTCCCTCCAGCAAACCCCCAGAAAGTATTTCCTCCAAATATCTGGAATGCCACCCTATTCAGCCTTCTGCTTCATCCAGAAATCCAGAGGAGGCAACGAGGCTGGTGAGGGGCTGGGAACACAAACCCTGTGAGGAAGAGCTGAGGGAGCTGGGGGTGTTTAGCCTGGAGAAAAGGAGACTCAGAGGTGACCTCATCACTCTCTACAACTCCCTGAAAGGTGGCTGTAGTCAGGTGGGGTTGGTCTCTTTCTCCAGGCANAGAGGGCTCTCCTCAAATTGTTAAATTAACTGCCATAGTCAAGACTTTCCAAGTCTTTCCAGAACCTTTTAATTTAATTACAGATTCTAATTATGTTGCTAATATTGTTAAAAGAATTAAAAGATCAGTTTTGAAAAATATTAGTAATAATACCTTATATTGTTAGCTTTCATATCTTTATACAATATCTTTCATATGTTTATACAAAAATTTTACAATACAAAACTAACCAATATTTTGTTTCTCATAATAAAGCACACTCTTCACTTCCAAGATTCCTAACAAAAAGAAATACAAAAGCAAACAAACTGACAGTAGTTGTTTCAAACACTTTACCAAACATTTTCAAACAAACAAAACTAAGTCATACCTTTTTTCATCAAAATACACAAACACTAATACAAATATTTCACATCTCCAAAAGTCAAGCAAAACCAATTATTAGTACTTACCCTAACTGTCAACTTATACAACCTCCTATTTCTACAAAAAACTATTAATCCTCAAAAATTACAAAGTTTACAACTATCACAAACAATTATTACCAAATAACCATATTTTAAAAAACTCAAAAATATTCATGTCTGTTAATACTTCTTCAAGTGTAGTTTTTACTTCTGTAAAAAACCAACCAATCATACTTACCAACATTTTCTAAAATCTTTTGCTTCATTAAGTGTACCCCAAAAAGTAAAAACAAACAATAACCCCACATACACATCTCAAAAATTAACCACATTCTTAATGAATTAAAGTGTTTGCCACACTTTTAAAATTCTCTGTTCCCCCACAAGTCAAGCAATTGTTAAAAAGACACACCACACTATGAAAATTCTCCACAAATCCGTTTCCCACACCAACCTAGTCATTCTGTGAGTTCTGTGAAATTCTGGATACAGGTTGAGTTCATGCCTGTGCTGATGTTGTACTCCAGCTTTTGAATCTGGTGCTTTTTAAATTTCCTGTATTTATGCTCTTATGTATCTGTAGAGGGAGTAAACCAGCACTGGCACACTTCACAGTCATCAGTTGTTTGTTGCACAAATGTTTATTTCCCTATAAATATGGTATAGAATTAATCTACCTTTGGCTGTTGTGAAGATTTTGGTAGTTATATGTTGGGCTTGGAACCTGTCTGATCAGAGAACATAAATATTAAAAGTATGTGAATGAAAGGAGAAAGTTAAAGAATGTCAAATATTAACCACTGGTAACAGCAGGTGCAGGGAACAGTTTGCATGCAAGCTCAAAACTGAAATATGTTATGAAGTGCCTTTGAATATTTCTGGATGTGGCACTGAGAATATGAAGCTGGATTGATGATCCTTCAGCCCAGACTGTTCTGTAATCCTGTGTGGTTAATTTGTGGATGGAAAGATGATAGATTAGTAAATGGTTCACTGTGCACACTTCTAACTCTAAACATACTATGAGCAATTTACTTATTGCTATGGAATAGAAAATGTAGTATTTGCTTTAGTTTCTTTTTTAAATGGCATCGTTGCATCAGTACAGAATTCAGGTCATGTTTTCTCAATCCTGTGTGCTTTTAAATAATGAATATGGGTTGAGTATTAAACATGTTTCATCCTCATTCTCTTAAGCTTTCAATTTATCACAGCAGCAGTCACAATTCCTGTGGCCTCTTGGAACTCTCGAGCACATTGAAACATATTATTTGACCAGTATGAAATGGCATTAAAACACCTGCTGCAACCTTTGAAGGTTTCCCTCATCTATATTTATTAGAAATAACTCTCAGGATAATTCAAAGAATAAGTGCCCTGCAGGCTATACTAATTAAGACAAAATACAACCATTTAGTAACAACATTGACAAGGGAGGAAGGGAGGTCTTTCTCAGAGCCTGGACGGGGCTGGGTTCCTGAGGGCTGTGAGAGAGAGCCAGAGCCAGGTGCTGTTGCTGTCTGGGGGCTGCAGGAGGGAGATCCAAGGAAGGTGCACTAAGGAAGTGCTCTGGCCTAGAGGATGCATGGAGTGATCCTCCCTCTGCCTCGGTGCTGGGGAAAGACCTGCCTCAAGTGCCATGTCCTTTTTGGAACATCCAGAACAGTGAGAAAGCTCAAAACTGGTTGAACAACCTGGAGGGAGACTCCAGAGAGAAATCTGGAAGGGGAGAAGGGTTTAATCAAACTCAAATATGGTTACTATGAAAAAAAAAAAAAAGAGAAGGATTTGAATCTCTTCTTCTTCGTGGTTAGGGCTAGAAGTAATTATAGTTAAAAATACTCAAGTTGGGCATTTAAGTAAGAAATAGTGGGAGTAAGCCTGGCAAAGTGGTGGGATGAACTGGTAGGAGAGGTTTGAAGTCACAGACCTTCAGTGTCTTTAGGAACAGCAGATATAAACACCTCCCTGAGCATTTATTTTGTTTTGTAACTGGGAGATTAAGAGGTGACTTCCAAGTCTGTCTCCTTTTTTTCCCTTTGATTGTATGGAAATGCTTCCCTAATATCCACTACTTCTGGCATGTATAGTGGTAGCCTCCTGGCAAATGACTCATGAGTTTGGGTGTTTGGAACTGTGCATTTTTCCCAAGTCTTCCAGCCATGTACAGCAAGTTATCTAAAGCCTTTTCATCCATCAAAATGAAGCCACATAGTATGGCAGGGCTGAAGTTTCTCTCAGTTCCCACTGGAGTGTGCAAATGTAGATTTCATTACTGGCTTCCTGCCAAAAACCTCCTCAGGGAAAAATCTGTATCATCTTAATCTGTTACATTTCGTTACTTCCTTCGTACCCATCCCCTCCCCTCACAATTTTCTCTCTTTCTAAAGAAGCTGATATATTTGTCTCTTAAATCAGTGACCACTCAGGCAACCCCAAAACATTGATAAATATTGATATGCATGTGTGGGGGATTCTTTTCCAGACACAGAATTGAGAAGGGCTTGTTGCATCTCTGATCCACTCTGTTTAGAAATCTTACAAACTTATGATTTTTAACTTCTTTTTTAATCTTGTTGCAAAGTTTGGCTTTTCCAGAATCCATAGGGTGCCTATGAGTTCATGTGCATTTGTTTGTGTGCCTGCATATAAATACACTGTCTTATAGGGGTTTCTCATGAAGCTTTTTTCACTGTTTCTTATTTACACCCAGGTCTCAAATCTGTCAAGTCAGAATTGGGATTGAATAGAACACTTCGCTCTGTGTGCACTGTTCTCTTTCCTCAGGCCCTCCTAAATGTGAATTCTCAAAATTTCTTTATGTGATTTTCCAGCAAGGTTCCCTGTATGGAACTGAGTATTTTTAATGAGAACACTTCCCTGAGAGGATAGATTACAGTCCTGTTAAATATTGATCTAAAATTTAAAGCTTGTTACAGCATTTATCAATCCAGTTTCTATCAAAACTTCTGGGGTTTGTATAGTTCATCTGGACAGAGATAGGCAAACACTTTGGTTGTTGCCTCCTTCAGATGTTAGGAACAGAAAATGACTTTGTCAGTGGAAGAGAGTGAAGAGTCCTTATTAAACACTCTCAGCAGATGTCTTCTCTATTGAAGAGTTTTCTCAGGCTGACAGAATGCCAATGTCTGCTGTTACCCTGGGGGGCCAGCTCTGTAAATCACTGATTTCTTGGATTTGTGGGAGAAAAGAGCACAAAGCTTTGGTTCTTTAATCTGGTACTTGACTGAATCTGGTCTACTGGCAGCATCTTAACACAGGAGAGAAGGGTTTTTGTAATCACATCTGGCACTGGTTTGGGGAGAGGTAAATTTTGAAGCTGGGTGGATTTCAATAACATTTGTCAGGAATGTAGAAGTCACCAAGCTCTACAGGTTTTGTGAAAATATATGACCAGCAGAGGAAAGAGATTCTCTAGGGGAAGTTAAAGACTGTTCTGAAGACACTGAAGTTGATCAGAGGTAAGCTAAAATACACAGACACCAGGCTTCTAAAATCCTGAGCCTACTTTTTTCTTTGTTGTTTTCCATCCACAGACACTTGTCTATAAATATTGTGCAGGTAAAGCACCATTTCCAGGTTCTGCTTGTACTCCCATAGAGCTGGCCTGAAGAGAGAGGTTTCTGTAAGGAGAGCAGGAAGGTAAGTTCCAAATTATTTTTTGCCATGGCACTCTGCTTCCTTGATGTCAAGAGAAGAAGCAATTTCAGATGACTGCTGGAAATGTTAGCATGCTATTTGCATTAAGAAATGATACATGCATCTCCCTGGTGGGTGTTATTAGTAATGAGCATGGCCCCTTCACAGGTGTGAACCAAACTGCACCCTCATTGAAAATCCTGATCCCATTCCAACATGCAATACCTGTTGGGAAGCTCTACCAGAGCACAATTCCTTTGTGATTTTACTGACCACTGAAATTGAGAGTCGAGTGAAGAAACGTCAATCCAAAATAAGAATGGCTGGAGGAAAACCTTTTTAATAATTAAAATTTTACAAGACTTTCACAAGAAGCAGTGAAAGGAATGTCATCTTTAGGATTTTGATGAAATTCCAGACTCTGTAACTGTATTGACTCTGACCTCCACCTGCAGTTTCTATATAAAAATCTGTTCTGCTTCCAGCTGCAGCCTGCTGTGCAGTGATGCTGCTCAGTGTCAAACAGGTGCTAGAGCTCATCTGAGAGGGAAATGATAATATAATTTGTATAATTTATACTGTGCTTTGTTGCATATTTCAAAGTCCCTTCAAGATTCCTTTGGATAAAATGCACAGCAGGAATGAGATACTATTTGAAGAGATTTTTATGAATGTAGCTGATTATTTAACTTTTTGGGGGTGCTAAATTGTTATGCTTACTTGTGGGTTTTGTGAGAACTTAAAACACAAATGCACTAGATCAGTGTATACATACAACAATCAGATTTCCTTAAGCTCAGACCAGCTCTCCTTGTGAAAGTAGATAGCAGAAAGGTCCTATTGAACAGAGAGTCTGTGCTACTCACTTAGGAGCAATTGCTGAGTCCTATTTGCTGGTCAGGTGTGTATGTGCTCTGAAAAAATGTGCTCCCATTGCAGAGTTACCTTCAGGAAAGCCTTTCATTCCCTGTTTTGGGAAGAGTCAGTGGAAAAAGAGGTAATTTGCTGTTGGGTGATGCCAAGGGTGTGCCATCCTTCCCCTGTGTTTTTGTAAATGAGGCATTACCCAGGGTCTGTCATTCTGTAGGCTGTGGTCAAGGGTTGCTCTGCATGGTGGGTTGCTGAAAGGCTCTTTGGCTTTACCATTTTTTAAAAACAATTTTAAAATTATTTCTCTTCAGGCATCCAGTTTGTAATTAAATGATGGTGCAGCAGAGTTAAGAGGTTTGCATTGCTTTCTTTTTAAGGAAGTGTTCCCTGTTCTGTAGATTTATGAATTGCACACTACTCCTAACACAGCAATGCAGGACTTCCAACATCTATAACCTGAATTTTGGCTTTATACTGGATGTGAAACATTACAGACTGCGTTAAATTCTTGTGTGTAACTCAGGTTTTCCTGGTTCCCTAGACTGATAATGATTTCCTCTGGTTCTTCTCCATCAATCTGGCTCACATGATGATCAGAAGGATAATTTTGATTCCTTACTTATGACCACCATCTTTAATGTGTTTGTATTTTTAGCTGTGAGGCTGCCAGCTGAGATTAGATCCCACTGCCATAATGCAAGTGTGTGTACAGAGAGAGAGATGACCCTTTTACTGAAATGAACTGGACAAAGTGCTTTGACTAGACAGTGAAATAAGAAAAGTCTTGTCTCCCTGATCCTCACCAGAACCGTGGCTATTTCCCTAGAACCAGCTGGATGCCATAAAGCCTTCAGTACAGGAGTGTCTTTGAACTGGCTGTATTTACTTTGCATCTTGCCTCTGATTCTTGAAGGTGCATTCTTACTGTTTATAGACCAAACAACAGATTCTTAGCTAACCCTTACACCAGGAAATACTGAGAATTTTCTTTTTCTTTATGAATTCCAAACTATAATTGAATGTACAACTGTTTGAAGTGACTGGAAGGCTGTAGCTGAATTTAATCAGGGCTTTAATGTATGTTATATATGAATATAAGTTTCACTCCTTCCTAGGAGTAATTCATATTCTGCTAATTCTTGTATGAGAAACCACTGTGTGTATTGGGGTGGGGAGGGGGAGAGTAAATGATTTGAGGAGAATTCCTGACACTGTGAGATGTGACTCAGTGTGAAATGACAGCTTGAGCCTGCAGGTGATGATTTAGCGTTAAGTAACTTGAGGGAAGGAATATTTTCCTGTTTGCCTTGGGCACTGAGAACCTTTGTGTTTAATGCATCTTAGAAATTTTCTCTGCAGACTTTTTAAGGCTGTGAGGACTTCCTAGGGGCTTCAGTGCCTTATCCTTGCTATTCATTCCTGCCTTGAGGTAAACAGTGCCTGAATACTCCTGGAGCTGTGAGGAATAATTCCCTTTTGATCAGGCATAGCCTGAGCCATGTGCTGCTGCTGTTCTTCCACTGATGTTTTCTAAATTGGGCTGCAAATTGAGAGAAGTACCTGCAGTTTGATCATTTGTAATTTATTACAAACTTGTCATAGCACAGGAGACCGGGGTTAGAAGCTCTCCAAATGAGAGCAATGTTAGCAATGTCAAGTGAAGTTCAGAATTCACATCAGTGACCACACTGAACTGTGATTTTCTCTCTCCTTGCATTCTCTTTTGCATCTAGTTAAGATACAAGTCAGCAGTGTCCAGGTCAGAAGCTGTCCTGCTTTCTGCACACAGCAGAGCTGCCAGCCACCTCAGGGGGGAAAAGAAATTCCCCAGTGTTTGTTCCACTGTGGTGTCTGAGGTATTGCTGCCAGTGTAAATATGCCATGTTGGAATCCAGGCTGCTCATCTGGGAGCTCGGCACCTGTAAAGTTCTTTTGTTTTTAAAGGCTACAGGCAGTCAGGAACTTAGCACACTGTCACCTGTAGCCTGGTCACTGACACCTCAAATCCCTGCTCTGTTCACTGCTTTCTTATTCATCCACAAGGCAGTAGCATGTTGATTAATATTTTGCCTCTTGGAGGCATTCCTTTGAGAGGTTTCATAGTCTTACCTTTTATAAATTTTGCAAATGACATCCTAAGCAAATGTGAGTGGATTAGCGAGAACTGCCATAATCTATAATGATGTGAAACTATGAAATCTTAAAGAAGTGAGTGAAGGAAATGTGTGGAACTTGGACTTTTAGCCAAGCAAGATGACCCTTTGTTTCCATCTGGGCTATTTTAATTTTTACTTTAGGAGGTAACCACCTGATCGGTGATATTCTGCCTGGTTCAAAGGGATGAATTTTGTGATGCAGGGAGTCAGTCCAGCAATGGGATCCCCCTTATGGAAGACCTGAATTTGAGTCAAAAATCCTGACTTATTTCACCTAGAGGTTCCTCTCTTTATGATTCTAATATAGCTGTTAATCACTTAAATGTGAATGAGTGATTTTTCTGAAGGGTGCTGTATCTAACAGTGTCTTTGTCAGTCCAGAGAAGACTCTTGTGTATATCAAGAGGAACCATTTCTACTTATTGTCACGATACCAAGATTTCTTGTGGCAGTTTGTCTCCAGATCCCAGGAATATCACTAATTCCCTGTTCTTTCACTGGTGGAGCAGAGGAAGTGTGTCTCTTTCTCCAGGAGAGGGTGTCCCGTTACTGCATGTCAGAAGGATCTTACATGTAGGCTTACACACACTTTGCTCTGCTTTTTCTGCTCTATCTCTCAGCCAAAACCAGCTTGGAGAAATGCAAAGAGAGTACATAAAAAAAGAATAGAAAGAATAATGTGTTAGAAAAGGTTGATTAAAAGACTCTACATGTGTCTATTTCACTTTCAGGATTATTGCTATTGACAAATCCTGCTGTTGAGCATAGAATGTAGTTCCAGTGTCCTGGGGGAATTGTACCTTTCACAATCCTTTTTCCTATTCTGTTTCTGTAACAGTCTATCTTATATGGGATATTTCATTAATTCCTTACCAAAATGCAACACCTAATTTATGGGCCATATTTCTGTCTTTTTTAGATTTTGTTTTCAGAAACAAGATTAGTGTGTTCTTTACAGCAACCACAATGTTATAAACACCTATGCTGTGAGGTACCTTTATTTGATTTTAGCTCCTCTTCAACGTGAATGCACTGTGCCTCTTTCCCTCTTTTCTCTTTAAAGTGACTCATTATTCAAATGATGGCAACTTTGATGGAAATTTGCATGGGGCTGTAGAAGTCAGGCTGGCTGATGGTTATGGAATGAATGTGTGCAAAATTTGTTTGGGACTTCAAGATCTTTGTTATTGTTTTGGTTGTTATTGCTTTCCAAAACCCTGGCAGCTGAAGAAGGAGAAAAAGAATAAGCAGAGAGAGGATCAATAGCAGGAAAATTAACTCCTAATGTAAAATGACAGCTTGACAGTGAACACATTCAGCATGAATTGCAAATACAGCAAAGTCTGGGAACCCTAATCTCATACTTTTTTCCTCTGAGTCTATGTAATTCTTCTACAGATAGTCTTATATGTACTAACACTGTTTGCATCATAGGAGGCTTAATATAATCAATATTACACTGCAAAAGCATTCTCAATGTAATTAGAAGAGTCTCATGCCACCTCAACAGAATTTGCAGTTAATTTTTTGCTGGTTTTGGGAGAATACACATGAGTCCAAGGAAGTATTCTCTACTCCATTGACTCACTTCAGAAGAATAAATAATCTCAAGACTTCTGTTCTGTGGTGCTCATATGTCATGGAAGTACCTTAAATTGGTATTATTAGACCTGAATCAAAGCACTAGTCCTGCTTGTCTCATGAATTGTGGTGGCAATCAAATCCAGGCTCAGATCCTCAACTCTTTGGATTTAAGGGGATATCTGGTGTGTGAGTGGTGTTCAGTTTGTGCATTCTGTCCTTGGTAGCTGAGGTTCAGTTGTTTCTCCAAGTAAGAGAACAATCAGCTCTAATGTAGCATTTGGGTTTTTCTCCAGCTGATTTTAGCTCTCTTTGCTAGACCTGATCCTTGCCCTCCCTGAGCTTTGAAACAGCCAACACACCTTATATCCTGTGTACATAGTCCCTCATGGACTTTCCTTTTGTGTTTTGGCTTTCCCAGCCTTTGCTGTGTGGCAGTCCCAAAGGACCACATGGGGAGTGTTTCGTCTGAGATTCCACAAAACAACTACTAATTCTTTCAGATACTTTCCTCAGCTGCAAAGCATCCATTAGAACCAACTGAACTTGATTGAAGACTAGGGAAATGTCTAGTTTAGTGGCAGGAGAAGGATTAGAACTAAATGTGGTTTTGTGGCATGAGCCTGTTTTATGTCTGAAGCTTACTATTTAATAGAATGTGTGGCTGAGAGACTCACCTTGCAGTGGTATCACACACATTCCTGTGCTTACATGTGTCCAGTGGAAAAGATGACATCTGAGGAAAGCCAATGCTTGACTGTGTTCCCCAAGATTTCCTACAGGGACTTGGTTCCAGTCTCCTGAGAACAACTTGCAAATCCTGTGTATTCAGCTCCTCTTTCACGGCTACAAACAGACCCATCAATTATCATCCTACATCTTAAGCCAAGCAATCATTCCCTCAGCCCCCTGCCTGCTCCCTGGCCATGGATCACAGCTCCTGCACTCGGGCTTGTATTCATTTCTTGGGCTGGTGGAGCTGAAAGCTCCTCAGCCAGCTGGTGATGGGAAGGTGATGATGTCTCTCTCTGCCCGAGGCTCATCAGCGCTCGCTCCGTGGGGCTCCACAGCGTCCTGTGCCTCTGGAATTCACAGAATTCACAGAATTCACAGAATCACTGGGTTGGAAGAGACCTTCAAGATCATCAAGTCCAACCCATGCCCTAACACCTCAACTAAACCCTGGTACCCAGTGCCATAGCAGGGAGGTTGTGTGCAGGTGTGGGAGGGGTCAGCCAGTGACACAGAATCCATCTTTAGCATTTCTGGCTCTTCCCTGTGAGAAATGAGCCCGGGATTCCCTTCCTGCTTTGTGTCACACTGTGGCACTGGTGGCACTTGCTGCACACCAGGAGTTTGCTCAGGCTCTCTTGGCTTGAAGGAATAGCCTGCAGTGAGAGACTCTGTGTGTGTGTGCTTGCACATGCCCAAAGACATGGTGGTTATTGTGCCCAGTCACAGATGTGAATGTCAAGGCATTCCACAAAGCCTAGAAGGGATAATAAAAGTATTTATGAATACTACAGTCATAACTGTTACATTTTTTAAGACCTCCAAAGACTGGACTGATTTATGCCAGTGCAGCTCTTAAAAAAAAAAAAAATCAAAACTTACTACATACAAAAGAAATTAGGGAAGTCAGAAGCTATGCATTCAAAGAACTATCTAAAAATAAGAAGTACAGCTATAAAGTTTAATATCCCACTGAGCAAAGGAGAAGGTTTTTCTTGTGTGGCTACAGGAGCGTGTGCAGTTTTGCTGAAATGTAGTTCTCATTTTGCCTCATACAATCTCCATGGCAGTGGCTGCTATTTTTACTTTAGATGGGGGCTTTTTAATTTCATTTTTAATGTTTTCATTAGCATCATAAAGGAGGTATTGTGACTGTTCTCTGCATTCTGCATGTTTAATTCTAAACTCTGACATGCAACAGCCCTGGTTTGGGCTGTGGCAGCTGGAAATCCAGTACAACTGGCATGCCATCCCCAAGTCTGTAAAGGAAGTGGAGTGACAAAAATACAAACTTTGCATAGAATAAATGAAAAAAATGCTCATAGAGACCAACTGGTGTTGTATTACACCCACATTGTGACTGCTCTCTGTCACTGTTTAGTAATTTTGTATAATTTTGTCGCTGTATTCTTGGGTGATGTGGTAGAGATTCAGTGTTACAGCACAAGTGTACAGATGTGGAAGTTTGATGTCTAACCATGGCAGCCCAGGGTGGACAGTGCTGTGCTCTCTTCCAGTGACAGAAATGCAAATTTTGGTAGCCTACAAGAACAGTCACTATGAGAGAAATTCCGGAAGTCAGTTAAGAGAGTGAAGCAATGGAGTGAGAAGCTACTTGTGCCTCTCAAACAGTTCATATTTTTCCTGATTCCCCTGAAGGACCTTCTGTCTCGGTGAGAAAATTCTAGCTGTTCCTTTAAGTCTCTACCAGAAGTGTGAGCAAAAACTTATGAAAGTTTTGCTTCTTTTCAGGGAATTGTTAAATTACTCCTTGGCTTATTTGTCATGCTGATAGTCATGTAAGAAGTGGCCTGTGTGAGTAGAAATGTGAAATTTAATATTGATGTTCTTGGAAGTAGAGTGTAGAAAGGAGCAGAGGACTTTGGCTAGCCAAGATGTTCTGGCACTTGAGAGGTCTGACTTTTAGAGAGAACAAAAACTGGGTTTGTTAACAACCACTGAAAATGAGATGACAGAAATACAGTAAATAGCAGTGTACCACTTCAGGTTAAAATTTAGCATTCCAGTCCAGAAGTTTTAGCCTCATATATGAATTTAGTAACACAAACATTTATTTTAAACTGCTGCATTGAAAACTTGTAGGAGATCAAATTCTTTTGGTCATGCATAAAAGATACACCTCTCAGAAAATACCTATGCCTTCTTGCCTTCTTGNTTCTTTTCTTTTCTTTTCTTTTCTTTTCTTTTCTTTTCTTTTCTTTTCTTTTCATATGCCTTCTTCCCAAGGTGATTTGACTATCATTAAAGAAGTTATGATAAACAGAGCCTAAGAGCTGGATAGATTTATGTTGCTGAAATGCCTCCTTAGCCATGCAGAGAGATGGCAGAGTGAGAGTTTGTTAATTATCACCTGAAACCAGTTCCAAGCTCTTTTTGCCCATGCCTGATTTCAGCCATTGGCCAGGTAGACAATGGGGAAATGAGAGTTTAAACATCAGCCTCTAAATAAATCTGTTGGAGGTTTATGTCTGGCCTTGCTTTGTGCTTGCTGAGTGTCTCAAGGCAAGTGTCTCTTGCAGAGAGGTGTTGTAAGCTGTGCTCTGCAGCATCCTGAGAGGGTGTCCCACTGGGACCCAATGGAACAATTTGTATTTCTCTTCAGTAACACTGCCCAGACTCTGTTTTTAGAATGCTTCCATGTCCGAGGTGTGTACAGACAAGTAAAGTGAGATGTGCCCCACAAAAGTGCTGTGGAAATTATGTATTTAAATGCTTAGGTAATGCAGTGGTGAATCCTGTATAAAAACTGTGTGTAAACAGGAAATAGCACAGGGTAATATACAGACTTGTTGCTTTAAGGCATTTCCAGAGGCTAGCTACATTTCATGTTCTCCTCATTAGTCAAAATTTCCATATACTCCTTTAATCTCCATTATTTCATCTGTCATGTGCAGCAGTAGAAATCTGAGACTGGTTTTCAAACATAATTCTAGGAAAGTGCCCCCCCACTTTAGCCTCTGCCATGAAATACAGCAGAGAGGAACATTTGAAATAAGACATCAGTTGTAGAATATATGCAAAAAATGCCATAGACCTTATGGAGGAGGCTTGCAGACATCCTTCCTGTTGTAAAGAGAAGTGACCAGACCCCAAGTTGGTAAAAGTTTTGTGAGAAAGATGCCAGCACCTTCTGTCATAATCTCTTCTCAAAGGCTTTAGCTAACAACAAACAAGTTCTGTTACAACATAAGCCAGGATGATGTATAAATACACAAAATTCATAATGTCTGTGTCAATCAGGATGTAAATCAAATAAACTCCTCACTCCCCATCCCTTCCCAGTCCTGTCACAGTGGCAGAAGGTAGAGCCTTACTTCTATGCTTAGTTTAACTCATTTCAGTTGTTCTGTGGACTGCAAAAGCCTCTAGCAGTGCCCCTTGGTCTCTCAGATGGTTTATTAATTGTTTCTCCATTTCTTTCAGTGTGCATTTGTTTGCTCCCTGTTTGAGTTGAAGCTTTCTGGCACTGTGGTAGGGAAGAGCTGCACTGGAGAGATGGATGTGGGTAGCTCTGGTTGTTTTCACCTGTCTTTAGAAACCTGTCCATGCCTGTGGTTATGCCCATCACTGGCTTTGCAACACTGTTATTTTTGTTTATTCCCTAGCATAATCAGAACATGAGTGTTCCTCAGTAAAAATAAATGGTAAGTGATGCAATTGCAATATTTTTAATATTCTTATTGCTACTGTCCCTAAGCCAGCCTCAGATTTGCTTTGTTAAACACTCATGCACGTTGAACAGAGGTAGGAATTGATATATAGAGTTTTGGGGTAGGTTGGATTTGTTTGGTTTTTTTTCCTTCCAAGTGGTTGCAGTTACTTCAAAACTCATCCATTCCTGTTATTCAAATGTTGAACTGCATTAGACAAGTGCAGGCTTAGGAAACACTTGGTCCAGAAAACTCCCACCTGGAAATGCAAATTACATCTTAAACCCCTTCCTCCCCATCTTCCCCATCTCTGCACACTGGGGTAGTCTCCTCTGGAGAGGGCAATGAGATCAAATCCATATGAATGCTCCGGAGAGGGGAAAGGCCCAGAACAGAATCTAAAGCATCACTATGGGCTCATTCAAACTGCTGATTATCAGAGAAAGCTGAGCCTTGTACCAACTTGCTAAAGGTACTTTTAAGCCATTAACACATCATCATAATACTATAGGAGTTTGGATGGAGGGAAATAAGCCACAAAAAATAGTTTTCTGTGACTGTAACTCTATCTGGTGAATGACAATATGTTCTCAATGCTGTTTGTGTAGTTCTCATTATGGTTGTGGCCTTAAATAATTACTTAATAAACAAGGCTATGGCAAAGCCTATGTTGCTGCTTTCATCATATGCTGGAAGTATTTCAGAGGTTAGGAATGAATGGCAGGGTCAATGAGGTCTCTTTGAACTTATTTGCCCCTTAATTCTTCCATAATCTTTAAATCTGCATTCCATTACCTCTAAAACATTTGCTGAACATGATTCTATGTCAGTTAAGATGCATATTCCTGGGTTCAAATAACCTCCACTGCCCTCTCTTCCTCTCTGTGGCCTCCACTGGGTTCCACTTAACTGCATTTCAAGCTCTCCAAGATATGGTAGCTATTTGGGAAAGCAAAATCATGTTATTTCTTCTCTTGTGATAATGGCTGGCTTCTTGAGTGTTTTCTGTCAGATCTTCATTTTCCTCATCAGTGTTTCTGGTACTGATGGCCTTCCTTTCTCTATTCTTTATGGAAGAACCACTTGAATTTCATTCTTTTGCCTCACCAAACTACTCAGTTCAGTGAAACTACTGAGATTACTAAAACGGGAGGACAGAATTTCTGCATAATGTTATGGTCGGTGTGTGGAGTTTAACCTGTGATGTCCTTTCATGTCTCTTTTCTTAACCTGATGATAAGTGATCGTGAAGTGTTGGCTCTGGGCCTCTCTAATTTTTTTCCCAGGATCATGTGGCATTTTCCATGTTTTTTAATGAGCAGTTTTTTGTTTCCTGGTAGTTTGAGGTTTCTTTCTTTTCTACACTTGGGAGATAGAATTTAATGGGTTCTCAATGCCCTTCTCTTGTGTTATTCCTTGATCATTCTTAGACTAAGACTGTGTTCTGGTTTTTCATCTCTCATTTCTTCTCCTGTGTGTTGTTATTCTCTGGATGGTGGCATTGCATTCTCTTCCTCCTTGGATTTTCATTTGTCATCAGTCCCCTTTGTCTGATGATTATCACTTTCTCACTCCAGCTACACCTCTAGCATCTCCCTCAAAAGATCCCTCTTCCTCCTCCTGTCTGAGGGTGGCACACAGAACCTGTCTTTTCTTTGCACCTTTCCAGTGAATATTCTTGTCCCTGATTAATTTTATTGGTTATAATGGAATTCAGTGGCTATCTCTTTGTTGAAGACCATTAGATGGACCCATTTCAGATCTGATTCCTTAGGAACAAATTAAATCTTCATCTGGTCTCTCATATCTTGTGGATGTCCAGCTTGTCAGCTGCATTGCAAGAGCTCTGATCTGGAGAATCTGCCCAAATTTCCACGGCTTGCCTGTTAACAGAGCAAGGTCTGTGCAGATCACTGAAGTTGTACACATTGCTTTTGTTTTTCCATTGTTTCCATGGTTGTTTCCTGTTACAAGCTCTGTTTCTGCCTGTTAGTTCCATTACTTAGAGTGCTTGCATGTGAACCTTGAGAGGGACCTCTGTGCAGTCAATTGTATTTGTACTGGATTTTGTACTCATTTTAGTGTTTCTTTCTCATGCCTTTTATGCTCAGAAAGACATATTCCATTGTATTACAATCTCTGGGACTAAACACCATGAGCTCAGCGAGTGTTTCTTTGTCACACTTCTGCTAAGAAAACAACAGTTCTCCGATCTTCCCTGGTCTTTCAGTCTCCTCAAAAGATCAGTTGCTGGATTTTGACTTATCTAACTTCCTTTATAGCCCTTTAATAGTTATGTTATTAGTTGAAAATATGAGTTCCTTTTCATCTAACTTAAACTAATTTTACACCTGTATATTCCCACTAGCATTGGCTTAATTTACTGTAAAGTGAATGAAATCAGAATCAGGACCACTGAATGTATAAAACATACTTGGGTCTGCGGGTCTGATGAGCTGTGAAAGGTTTCATGGCAGTTTTGAGCGCAGGATGGTGTACAATGACACACTGTTTGGTACTCTGGGAGAGCCAGGCCTGCAGGGAGAGCTCTGTAAAAATGAGAGAGGTGACAGAACAGCAAGTGAGAAGAAGAGAGAAGGAGAATGTGAGGACAGATAGAAGAATGTGTAAATGGACTGATGAATGATGAGGGAATGTGCAGCTGAATTAAAGAATGTGTGAGCTGATAGATGGGAGATTGGGCAGGCAGACAGAACCAAATGCATTTTAGGGTATAAATAAATGTTCCAAGGAGCTATAAGAAGGAAAAGAGACTGAGGGGATATAAAGATTAAATAAAGGGCTCAAAAGATAAGGGCATTCACAACCAGGCTGGCAAACATTACAGTGGCATGACCAGGAGAACATTGCTGAGCAATTAAGGAAAGGAGAAACACAGCAGGGAAAGGCTTGAGGGAAACTTCTAAGTGACACCAGTGTGGCAGGGCAAATCTAGTAGTGCTTTGAATTGCCCTCTGAAGCAGCTGGCTTTCCTTCTGGGGTTGTCCAGAGAGGTTTTTAAGGCCATGTATTGTCTCTGCTCTGAGCATATTAACTTGGATGGATGTGCAAGCATATTTCTTAAAATCTCACTTTGTGGCCTGGGTTGAGAGCCCACCTGTGGCATATGGTTACTGACCCTTGGGGTATACTCATATATTTGTGTTTCCTGAAATAACTTTGGAAGTCTAAGGAACAGCTTGAGAGATGTAAACTCTTAATCTGGCACTGAAATCAATTCCCTTAGATTAGACACTGCAAACCTCCCAGGTCATGAGATGCAGCATCCTCAGAGCATGGAGTTTCTGGAGCTTTAGGGAGATTACTTAGATTTCAGTAGAGGGGACTGGGACCACTCTAATGAACTGTGAGAATAAGCACAGTCTTTCTCTATGCCTTGTCTACTTCTTTCCCTTAGAAAGCTTTAACTCATGGGAAATGCTGGTAAGAACTGTCTATGTTGTCGTTGTATGTTTTGGCTGGAAGACTGAAGCTGTCACTTCTTACGGAGTCTTAGCTGGAATTTACTACTGGAAACTAGTCTGAGTTAAAATTAAGTGCTATTTTTGACTGGTCAGATTTTATTCTCCATCTGGTACATAATCTGTTTTGCCATGATGCTGCACAAATGCTTTTGCTGGGATGAGAAATGAGGTTGTTAGGGACAGAAAGAGGGAGCTGCCGAGTAAATCTGCTTTTTGTGAGGGCAGTGCTACCTTAAAAGAGTCTGTGAAGCTAAAGACAAAGATGCTTCTTACTTATACTGATTTTTAATTTTTTTTTTTGAACTGATGTAACAGAGTTCACCATGGGGCAAAAGAGGAGGGTAGAGCTTTCTTGGACTGCTGCCATGCAGCAGGTCCTATGTGACAGTATAAACCAGCAAGGGCAAGGGATGTGTGCTGGTGAGGGACTACTGGCTGGCTTCATTATCTTTTAGGCATGGTAGGAGCAGGATTTAAGTCATTCTCACTCTCTGATCCCCAAAGGGAGGATGTTCCTGTGTTAACTCAGCATGGAGCAAACACATTGTAACAAAACGCATCCACAATACATGAAGATTTGCAATCAATGCACATTTATTTCTCTTTATAATTCACGAGCATTGTTTTGCCAGAATAAATTATCTTTTTTTGAGTACTGAAGCCATCTTATCTGATTGCTGAAACCAATCAATATCACTAAAAACATAAACTATGACAGTGGTCATTCATAAAGGCCTATTTTCTGCAGGTATTGTTCTGGTAGGCAGCAGAACTGTAGAGGCTGTTGCATTTTTAAAGCAAATTGTAGTGTGCAAATAAATCCAAACTCTAAGAATTCACTTTCAAGAAAATGGTTTTTGATATATATTCCTAAAAATTCCATTCATCTATTACATTAATTTACTATCTATATTCTGCCAAGAGCTTTGTGAAACAGAACTGTTTCCTCTTCACCCTGTGCATGAGTACAGACATCCACATCTGCACTACTCAGAGACAGACTAAGATGTTCAATGTTTCTGTTGAGGACTCTGTGAAGCTTTCAGGGCTTGCTTTTCTATGGAGTGAGATGATTTTTTAAGTCTCTTTTAATTTTCCTGGGTTAATAGCCTTCAAAATAATCCAGCTAAAAAGGAGGTACGAACAAAACTCCATGCTATTTTACTAAACTTTGCATAGTCAGGATATAAAGTAAGATTTGATCATTTCACCCAGGAGCTGGAGCTGGTGACCAACAAATGTCTGATCTTGGCTCAGAATAAGTATGGTGTGCAAAACTGTGCTCCAGGGAGAGCAAATTTCATTCAAGGTCCATGGAATTATGGAAATGCTGTAGAGGTCACACTTGAGATATGGTAGTGAAGGTGACTTGTTTAGGTGCAGTTCTTAATACACTTCTAAGTAGAAAGGATAGGATTTTTATTTTAATAAACTCTAAGATTTCTTTCCAACTTAAAAAACGTATTGCCATACCTACTGTGACTTCCTTAAGTGTCTGTGAATAGCTGAAATAGATTAGGAAAAAATCAGTGCTGAGTGTTTGTCCTTGCTGATCTGATGGTGGGGGTGGGAAGATGTTAGAGGCACTGATGAATAATCTGCACATCTTCACTAGCCATCCAAACCTTTGTGGTCATGCAAGGTTAAAGGTCCTGCCAAGGTTGATAATGGTTCCATGTCCTCACTCAGCTTTTATCCAACCTGTTGCCTGAGAAAAACAGATAAGGGGTACAGACACAATTACAAGGCAATAAGGTGCTAAACTTTAGAGTTAAGTGATGAGGAAAAGGAGTATAAACTTCAGCACTCCAAACCCTTATGATCTACATTTTTCCTCAGTGATAGTAAGCCAGAACTATCTGCTGGAGCCAGTTTAGGATTTTATACAAAACACAAAGTCAGAGAGAAGTGGATGTCTTACTGTGTACTCTTGCCAATTATTTTCTGACTACTTCTCTGTCATGTTTTTGTGGGGCTGGCCTGTTGTGCTTAGCAGCGTCAGTTACTGAGAGTTTTAGAATGACCTGGTGAGACTTTCATGCCTTTTTTCATCAGTCAAAACTGGAAGAACTGCCCCTTAATCCATAGTTACAAGTTTTAATGGTTGGTGGGGTATTTAGTGAAACATTCCAGAGGAGACCACAGTAAAATTGTTATCTGAGAGGTTTTTCAGGTTCCAAGCACAAGAAATGCACTGATTTTACCAATTCTGGGCAAAGCTCAGCAGAAATCACGGGAAACTTTGCAGGTCATAGAATAACCAAACACTCCAGTGGCTCAAGGCTGATCACACCACGTGTTATAACTTCCATGGTGTGTCTGTACTCTGTGCTACAAGACAAAGCCAGGTTAGAAACTACAGGGTCACAACAGTCACTTAAAAGCAAATGGGCCCAAGGTAAATTAGGACAACATTCAGAGTACTCTGATGGGAGCAACCAACTCAGCACACAACCCTCCTTTTTCAGAAGCTGTGGTGGGTTTGTCAGTGAACTCTGCCTCTGTGTTTCCCAATGCCAGAGCTGCCCAGCCTTGCTCTCCAGGACTCTGCATTCAGGGTGTACCTGTACAGTACCTCTGTCCTTAATCTCTCCCCCCTTGCCCCTTGCAGCCATAAGAACAGCCCAGCCTTGTTCTCTGGGGACAGATATCACCCTCCAGTGTCTGCTGAGGATCCTTGAGTCAGCCCTAGAGCCAGGCTAGTTAGTCAGAGCACAGCACCATATTGACACAGCCTGCTGCTGGGAGCAGAAATGAAATCTGTGTGTTGTCCCACAGACAAGTGTGTTCCCGTGGGGCTGGGATGTGTATCTGTGCAGTAGCTTTATGCTGTGCAGTTATTCCCTGTCAGGCACTGGGCATGAACTTTGGATAGCCCAGTTCCAGCCAAACAACAGTCAAATAAATTCAGTTGTTGAGAAAACAGTCTAATTGTCTGTTAGGTACTATGGACTTCTCTTCTGGTCTCTGTGCAATATTATGTTAATCTTGTTTACCTTAGATTTGCCAAAAAGGCTTCCTTTAAACTAACACTAAAGATTGGCTATTCTGCTCCCCACCAAGACAGATGTAAAAGTAGCTCATGTGCTAGACCTGTGTTTCTTCTACACACCTGCAGAGCAGGGCAGTAGTCAGTAGCTTAAAAAAAAATTATGATGGATAGCAGCAATTATAAACCAATAATATAGGGGAAACAGAAAAGATTGCTAAGAATTTCCTGCCATATGCATTTAGGAGGCATCTGGACTACATCTGGGAAAACACACACTCAGGGAACTGCAGCTTGCTGGAGGTGCATGACTGTGCTATCAAGAATAATGATAAAATGGTGCTATTCATGTTTATTCTTTGTGTGTTGGAGGGAGGCATGGAATACTCAATAGGAAGCATTTCTCCAAACAGATGGAGTACAAGGCAGCATTAATTGACTGAGGAGTAGGGGAGATCACCTTGTGAGCTGTTTGCTCATTTTATTGCTTAATCATGTTCAAGATGATTGATAACATCCCTTAAATAGTGAGGTACTGTGATTGTGATTAGCATAAGTGGTGACATGTAAATATGACCGACCTTAGCATTTACATTTTGGCTTAGTGGCCACAGGGACAAGCTGATGTGGAGGAATGCATATTGCTAGAGAGTCATTAAAAACAAGGAGGATTGGAACCCACCTGAAAGTTGTGCCTGCTGTGTCACCAGAGCAGAGTAATTTCTTAAAAAAGAATTGGAAGCCTGTTGAGAAAATTGCAGAAGGAAGAAGATTATATCTTAAAGAGTATTTTCTATTGTGTGGGAAGTTTTCAGGTGGTGATTTTTTTTTGTCATCCCTCTCCCCTGATGAAAATTGATTATGGACCAGACTTTCTGAAGGCCTACTGAGAGTTTTGGTCAACTGATTTCTTCAGTTTATATGCACATTCCTGTAAATAGTGAAACAACTCATAGCTGTCTGTGAGGATATTTAAAAAGAAAAGGAAAAAAAACCCAAAAACCAAGCTAGGTTTCCTAATTCTACTGAAGTAAATTCAAAGAGTTTTCCCCTAGTGGACAGTGGGATTTTATCCTGGCCCACATGTACTATCTGTCAGAAGAAGCAGCTTAAAAATCTAAGCGGACTCCCAGTAAGATGTTCAAAAGCCTCAGTGCACCTGTCTTCTGGAGGGTCATTGTAAGGGACTTCTCTTGCAGCCTTTAAAATTCCAACCTTCAGCTAATAAATTTGACTTCATGAGTATACCAGGGGGACAGTGATGACTTGGCTTGTATTTTTAGACAGGCCCTAGGCTGATTCTTTGTTCCATCAAAGCTTATAAGTTCTGGAAGTTACTGTAAAATATACTTCTGTTTGATCTTCCAAGGCTTGCAATTACTCTCATATTGTCTTTTCTGCACAAAGACTGATGCAGGCAAAAAAAGAAAATGCTTGTTTTAAAGCATATTTATTTTACTGGAGATGAGCAACAATTTGTATTTGATGGATGAGTTTCATGATGGATTTTTCCAGAGCTTCAGACATAACTTGTCTAAAATTCATGTGTGATAGGGGACAAAATGCTGTGTGCTGTAGTTAATCCATACTTATTAAGAAATAGCAGCACAGGTCAACTGCTGGATCCTTTAATAACCAAGGTGTTACACCAGCACTAATTACATCCAATCCTTCTGCTCTGTAAATGTCCATCCCTGGAAGAGGTTTAGAATAATTATGAACCCAAGAACCAGTCTGAAGCTGAAATGGAAAAACTTTCTACTGTAAAAGCAATGTTTTTCCAGGTCTCCCTCAGGAAAAAATATTGTTTACATCTGCAACCTTTCTTGCAGGGCTTAGAAGACTAAGTTGCCATTTTTTTTCCTTGCCAAACTAGTCTCTAAACACAAGTGAGTTTTAGTCACGCTGTCAAGATTGATACTTTGAGCTGTAACCTGCCTGTGGGGTAGCATGGTTCAAGAGGACTTGTAGATCTGTCTTATTACAAACCTCTGTGCTCCTTGGGGAAAGCAAATAATGTTTAAAAGCTTCTATTTCCTTGCTTCTCTCTGTGTTGTTCCCATTTGATAGAGTGTTTTCAGGATTCTGTAGCTGGTTCCCACCGAGTCCTTGACTGCACCCGAATATCAGCCATGGAAGCTGGGCTCTTCTCACCTCTCCTACCCCTGCAAAGGGGCAGGTTACTGGACAAGAATATCTTCTTTCTTTCCTACTCTTCTGGGGAGGAAAAGAGCTTGAAAATCCAGGTGTAGTATCATAGGAATTAGAGGTACCTGGAGATTTCTGTGGGGAGCATGGGCTGGTTATTCTGGCTCTGCTCCCTGCTGGCTCAGCACTATCTGCTGGAGGCTGACCTGGAATTTGGTGACTGCAGATGTTGCAAGTCTGTCTAAAGCACCCCAGTTCCCAAAGTGGCCTTTCTGCAGTCCCTTGGCCATGAAAAAGGTGGCTGGTCATATCTAAACACAAATCTCAAGGGTATATCATGCCTGGTAACACTTTCCATAGGGCCCAGAGAAGTGCACAAAAGAAGAGGAAACATTGCTGAAAAAAAAAGCAAATATTTTTAAAAAATAAAGTATTCTTATCAAAATTTTCAACACAATAGGATATACACAGTCATCTAGAGGGCAGATGACTTACTATCATCCTAAGTGGAACTGCTATTCCAGTATGCAGTACAATTAACTATTTTCCCCTTTTTAGCTTCAGGCCTGCTGATCCTTGTGTGCTGAGGAGGTGGACTCCATACAGACTTGCTTTCAAGTGAAATACAACAATCAAAGAAATGAAGGATGTTCATGTTTTATTATTTCCTTTCAAGGCTTTTCCAACCATTTTTTAATGGTGAGGTTTTTTTTGTTTGTTTTTTTCTTTATGACTCCATTCTCATGCCTTTCAGCTGTTGGGCTGACACAAGAGCAGGGGTGGTTGGTTAGTGAAGGCTTCTCTGAGTGCCTCACTTTGCTCTGGGTAAGTGCCCTACAATGAGCAGTGCCATCAGGTGGCCTGAAAAACTGAACATCACTCATAGACTGGTTGGTTCATCTGGTTGTTTCTTCACTGTGTTTTACAGAAGCTTGACAAGTACCAGTCACATTGACCTTGATTCGAAGTATGTTGGGGTTTCTGTAGTATTGTGAGACTGAATTGTAAGAGTGAAAATTGGGCCTTGCAGACAAATTCCATCTCTGATTCATGCAGTGGATCTATGGTCCATTCATGCAGCATTTTTGGGAGTTTCTCATACATCTGAGACAATATTTAATGGAATTCTTTTGTGACACTTACATGAAGTGCACATTTGGTGGAAGTATCAAGAAAAGGAATGTTCCTGAAGAATGTTTCAGAAGGCAATTTCTGCTTTTTTGTTGGATCTTACATATAAAATTAACATCATCATATGTTGATGTGAATATCTTGCTGGAAAGAAGGGAGATGAAAAATATATTTTGATTCTAGAGTGAGGCTTGGGGGTGATGTATGTACCTATTGTGTTTTAAATAAGCTTTGAAAAAAGAAGTAAGACTCTTCCAAAAATGAGGTTTTTTTTCTTCCATCTTTTTCAAGCTTTGGGGATAAACTGGCAAGATTCACAGGCCCTAAATATGAAGCCACTGGATGAGAGGAGTGCAAAAGCAAGTTGGTGTTGTCTGTCAGCCTCCAAGGAGGGGTTTCTAAATGATGCAGTAAGCACTGAACTCAATCTGGATACTTGAAACAAAGCAAATGTGTCAGAACAAGAGCAGAAAATAGCTTATCCCTCAACGAGGTTCAGAAACTGACGTGAAAATGAAATTGAAGATTGGGAAGTGGTTGGAGTCCCTAACTGTAAGTACTGACATAATTTCTGCTAACGAAAAACCCCCACCCCAAACCAAACAAATAACCCCACAACAAAACAAAACAAACAAACAAATCTCAAAGCTAAAGAGTGATTAATTTTCATCAGTGAAGTTACCAGACCTGCAGATGACAGTATTGCTTCAGGAGACCCAGTGGGTAAGAAAACCTCTCTCTGGGTTTTTTACCTTTTATTCTGTTTTGAAGAAAATGCAGTTTTGTTTTTCGTTTGTTTGTTTTTTAAACACGAGCTGTGTGTGGCCTGTAAGCATTCTTTCAAGTTTACAGAAGATTTCTGATAGCTCCTCTGCTTGATCAGGTGTGGATATTCTCAGTTCAGCTGAAGAAAGAACAGAGATCATTTCTCCCAGGCTCAACCTGGGAAGCTTAGAAAAGAATTAAAACGATTGTTATCTTATCCCCTGCACCTGGTGTTGTGAAAGATGTTTACAAGTAGGTGTTGTTCCCTTCTTGACCAATAGTGCAAGAGGAGTCTCCTAAAGACCAATCAGGTCTTAGGTTCACTATGCTCTCTATAAGAAGTGTGATTTTCTATTAATAAATGCCTTTTATGCCTTCTGAATCATGGAGTCCATGTCGTCTTCGTCTGTCCCCTATATCACTCGTGTAACAAGCAGGTTGTAATCTTTTGGTGATTCTTCCTTTGAAGTCTGAGTTCCACTTTACCACCTAGGTATGGCTCTGCTTTGAATTACGAGCTGTCAGCCACAAAACCCCCAAAAAACTCCAAAAAACAGAATGAAACAAAAAGTCAAAAGGAAAGAACAGAAATCAACTCCAAGTGTGTAGAAAAAAACCCAGATGAAATGGAAGAGACATCCAGTGGTGGGTAGCCTTGTTCCATGAAACTGCACAAAGGAAAACTGACTGGAACAAGCATGAAGAAAGGTGTCAAATGAAGAGATGCAAAGTGTGGGAATGGGCACAACCTCCAGAAATGCTTGAGGTGCTCTTTCTTCTTATAGTTTAATCTATTTTTTAAAATGTATTTTTTCTCATGTTCTAGTTTATGGCTAGTGTAAAAGTTAACATCTACCTTTAAAAAAGTTTAATTAGAATTACAGCTTTGAACACACAAAGTTGATGAGATTCCATATTCAAAAGATCTCCTGAAACAAGGAAGGCAAATAGCATAAATCAGAAAAGGAACATTTGAAAATGGGCAAGACACCCCCACCTAATTAATTCTTAGAACATAAAGAAAGGCAATAAGTAATAAATCTTCCATGCTCTTCAGTCATTAATATGGCCTCTTAGAGAAAGCTGTTAGAATTTGAACACCCTGCATGCCATTAAAATTTGTGAAATAGTTTAGTATGTTGTTTCAAAGGGCAGAGAGGTAATATAACAATATCTGAGAATACTTTACATGTTGCTTGGTTTTGTATCACTTTGAAGGCTCAAAGTTGCAAAAGTATCATTTTAAATAATATTTTTGTTTTTACCAGGAGTTCATTCTAGGTATATTCAACCAGCTTTCTGCAAGCATGTGTGTGGAAAACAGAATAGGAATTTTGCTTTTGCTTAGTCCTACAAACTCAAGCTAATCCCATTTCTTGCCATTACTTTGCACTTCAATTTTTCTTTCCAGCTAACCTGAGCTGGGACCCTTTCACCTGGGGTATGTATTTGTTAGTACATTGATGGTGCACAGTGGGCCCCCCATCACTTCAGGGATCTCTAGGTGTGCTTTCATTCCTGTAATAGCATCCCAGTTGCATTGATTTCCCCTGCTCAAATCACTATTAGCAGGTTCTTGAGGTCTGATCTCTAATAAAAATTACTATCAGCCCAGGTGTCATTGAATTTTCTTGTCTTTCTGATTTCATTCTTGCAGTAATACATACATGCTACATCTTCATGTTTTATGAATCAAATAGCCAAGTTTTCATGTTTAAATGAAATTTTAAAAAGGCTTTTCCTTTTTCTGGTTACAAGTGAACTTCACAAAAACTTGAAGAATCAAAACCTGCCCCAAGAATGATTTTTTTCATCTTTTGATTAGCTCTGCCTTTAATAGCTGTGGCAGTGCTAGAACTGCAAACCTGTGTGATATTACCTGAGCTGCAGTCTGTATCTATGAACTACCAAATAAACCTTTTATGGCAAGTGGAAGGTTGTTCAGTGTTACAACAGAAATATTTTGTTCCATGGTGGTTCCCCCACCCTGGCACAGTGTGGTGCTCCAGGCTGTTCAGACACAGAGCCCTTTCTGGCACAGCCAAGCCTCCTTGGGCTTTTTCAGCAATTTGTGCCTTTGGTCTGCTTTTGTCTGGCTGCAGCTCTCTCTTTTTATTAATGTTTGCCCTGATTCTTCCTTTCTCCATGTTGATTGATCCTTCTCACTCTGCTCCCTGCTGGACAATTGTCCAGATCAGCACAACCCTCTGCTAGAAGTGGCCTTAGTGGTCAGCCTTGCTGCCTCTGTGGGATGGGGGACACTGGACACCCACCTTCCTTTGGGAATGGCTGTCAGTAGAACTGCCCATCCCTCAGCAGAGCAGAGGAGCAGGGAGCCAGCTGGTTCCCTCCAAGTTCCTCACAGCAGAGTTACTATAGCAGCACAGCTTGTGAGCATTCTCAGATATGATTTATTTCTCATTCCTGTTGCCCATCTGAATGACATTTGCTACACTTTCTCATCCATGCTGCAGGGGTATTTTTCTGTCATGGTATTCTGGCATTTTGTTGTTTTAGGGGCCATTTCTGCTGCCATTAGCCATTCTGAGTTGTGTGCCAAAAGGCATTCTGCAAGGAGCCCAGTCCTAGCCTAAAGGGTATGGCTATGCCAATAACCAAACCAGCAACATGTTTTCAGACCAGGAAGGACATGAGACATTGCTATACTGGATTTTCAAATCTATTTCTGTCTTAAACCTTCCATGGTATTGATTCCCTATAGAATAGATATCCTTTTGCATTGGTGAATTAAAGTAGTACTCTCTGTGAAAGCCTGGCCCTTCTCAGAGTCTGACAAAAACCTTTAGTAATCTCAATGGATCCAGGCTTTCACTCTGTTTTTAATTTGGAATTATATTAGAATAATCATCCACAAAACATGTGTTTTGTAATCCTGTATTGTAGTGCTGCAATTCCAGTTGTGACAGTCTCTGCCAGCATGAGAAAGAGCACTTCAGAGGTCCCAGCTGGGATTGCTGGCCTCTGTGGGATGACACCAGCCCCACCTTTGGCAGCACAGGCAGCGGAGCAGACGGGAGCTGTTATGCATTTTTAAAAGAGTGTGTAAACAGAACCAGCAGGGAGCCATGCAGTGTTTATTGTGGTCTGTCATGAAATCATGGAGAGCTCTACTGCTCTGCCCTGACCCTCCAGAAGTCTCAGAGCCTGGGCCAAGAAGCTGTCTAAGGCTATAGATAATGTGTAACATAAGAATTTCAAACAAAACAAAGCTGAAGATAGAACCAGTGGAGAAAGTGCAGTGTGCTCAGTGGCTTGCAACTGATGAGCTCAGAAGGGCCTGATGTCCCAGTCTTTTGAAAAACCATACCAATAGTGTCCCATTTGAGCAGGTGTTGCACTGCAACAAACATGAGAAATACCACATTTTATAGCTTTAAGATTTCTTACCTTCTTTCCTCAACAGCACAATTAAAATTATAATGTTGGCTTCTAAAATAACACAGTAAAGCAGAACTTGCACAGTTTTGTTTTCTTTTGGGACTCTGGTTTAGATTGTTTTCCCTGAAGCCAAACTGTTTAGTGGAGAAGCTGCCAGCTGTTTGGTTCAGCCCAAACCCCATCAATTTCCCTGCATAGAGTGGCTGTGCAGGGTTCTCTCTCTGCTTATTGTTCTTGCAAACTGCTGACTCAGAGCTCATGAATGTGGCTTCAGGAGGCATCTTCCTGCAGTAGTAGCTGCAAGCTCACATTTTTGAAAACACATTTGAACATGGACATGGTTCAGGAAGTAATCTCAGTGCTTTATGGGCCAGCAGACACATTATAGTTTGCATTTTAGTGGAAGATTCTGCTATTCTGTGCAATTGTAGTGTACACTAGTCTGGTTCCCCACTCCAAGCTCTGGTGGGCTTCACTTTGTTGTGAAGTCAAAGGGTTTTGTCCTCTTGTTAAGCTTTACTTTTGATAAAAACTAAAAGGGAGGAAATGTGAAAATCTATGTAAAAATCACATGTAAGGCCAGTCTGATGGAGATATTTGTTTTGTTTGTCAAGAAATATCTGGCTTCAGCACAGTCATCTGTTATGGCATGTTCTGAGTAAGTGAACATTGTATGAACACTCCTGCTGTTCCCTTCTCCCCACTCTTAGACCTTCTCTGTCTCAACCCAAGGAGCATTTTTGTGCCTGCCTGCCATCATTCAGACTTGTTTTGTAGATTATATGTTAGAGAATAATCAAGCACACATGGAACATGAAAAGCCTCATAGAATCCTAGAATAGAATCATAGAATGCTTTGGATTGGAAGGGTTCCTTAAAGGCTGTTTAGTCCAATGATCCTGCAATGAGCAGGGACATCTTCAGCCAGGTCAGATGGCTCAGAGCTTCATTCAGCCTGGCCTTGAATGTTTCCAGAATGGGGCATCTAGCACCTCTCTGTGTGTTCCAACGTTCGATCCTCATTGTAAAATACTTCCTTATACTTAGTCTGAACCCTCCTCTTTTATTTTAAAACCATTACTCTTTGTCCTGTTGGAACAGACCCTGCTAAAAATTGCTCCCTCATCTTTCTTATAAGCCCCCTGAAATGTGCAAGGAGGTCTCCCCAGAGCCTTCTCCTCTGCAGGCTGAACAGCCCCGATGCTCCCAGCCTGTTCTCACAGGAGAGCTGCTCCAGCCCTCTGATCCTATTTGTGTCCTCCTCTGGACCTGCTCTGACAGATCCATGCATTTCCTGCACTGAGGAGCCCAGAACTGGACACTGCAGGGCGAGGTCTCTTCAGGGCAGTGAAAAAGGGAAGAATCACCTTTCTTGTGCTGCTGCCCAGCTTCTAGGCAGTGAAGTTAGGAATCTGTTCCAGGCTGCTCAGGACCTAGACTGTGTTTTCAGGAATGCAGAGTAAAGGCACAGAAGCTATAGTGTGTTGGTGGAATAGAAAGGATAAGTGCTCAATGTTTATGTTTCCTGATATGTGCAGCTGCACATATCTGTTCCCACTGTGCTCCATCTACTCCCCAGAGTCAAATGTAGTGTCTTAAGGCACAGCTGTTGGCTGATGGAGCTCAGAGATTTTCTGTGGATAGATGTGTAATCTACTATAAGTAATTGCTCCTGAAGTAGTAATAGTAGTAGTAGTAATAGTAGTAGTAGTAGCAGCAGCAGCAGCAGCAGCAGCAGCAGCAGCAGCAGTAGTTAGTGTTTGGTTCAGATCTTGGCTGGGGTTTGCACACAGCATCCCAGGTGCTGAGCCTGCCCCAGTGTGTGGTTCAGGCAGCTGCACCCAAGTGTTGCCATGGAATAAGCTGGCATGTCCAAAGTGTGAAAGAGTTGTCAACACAACAAGCAAGAGTGCAGGCAAAACAGTCCATGTCAACAACCCAGCTGATGAGATTTGATTTTCTTGAGACTTATGACCTGCATGGGAGGATTATACCCGGCATGGGGTGGAGTAGCTGATATCCAATAGCAGGCTAACATTCCTTTTGCAGTCTTTTTCTCTCCAGAATGCTAAACCTCTCTCTCTCTCCTCATTCCAGCTGGGTTTGGTGTAATTTCAAGAAATCAACATCATTTGGATCCCAACCTTTTTGTCAAATTGTAAACCAAACAATAAGTTCAGCACTTACCAGTGGAGAGACAGGTAGACCAGACTAGAATTTGATCATAGGAAGCTCAGGTTTTTTAGAACATCATTTGTTCTTTAAATAAACCAGAACTCCTTGATGCAGGAAAATTTTCAGTGGGGTCTGTCTTGGATGTCATTATGAAAGAACATGATGTTGAAATTCATAAACTCAAACTGGAGAAAGAGCCCCATTTATTACTGGCTATAGCTGTCATTTCCACAAAGTAATTTTTACTCCTGGTTGTATATTGCATTCTTACAAAGAGCACGATTACATGGAAGGTGATTTGAGATTAAACTTTCTTTTCTGAATGGCTTGCAATAGGTGTAATGTAAGACACATTTCTGCCATATAAATGGATTTTTACTTGTGGTTTATGTTTTTGCACTGCACTGAACTGTGGCAGTCACTTTAGGGATATTACATTTATGGAAGTAGCTTAGATGTACATTGCAAGTATACAGTTTTACATCATGTCTCTTAGGACTCAGGAAAATATATATCCATGTAGATAAAAACCTTTATGCTATTCCCAGCAAGTGAAAAATCTGATTTTGCTTATAAAATCTTTTTCAAGGCAGAAAATACTTTAAAGTGAACATTTTTTTAATGGCAGAACCCAAAGGCATTATGCTAACTTGGCAATGCAACTCTGAAATGACCAAATCTTTTGATTTGAGAGTATTGTTTGTTTTCTACCTGTCATCCAAACAAATAATAATGGAAGATTGAAGTGATGAGTTTGCTGGTTTTCTTTTTTTTTCTTTTTTTTTCCTCTGGTGTTTTCTTAGATACTTTGTGTTGTTTAAAGAAGGTAGCATTAACTGGGTATTTCACCCTGTTAGTATTTGTTTTAAGCTGTGTACTGACCCTGCTTCCTGTGAGTGACCATTTTATTCACAGGGTTCTAATTCCAATCTAATCCTAACACATACCTGAGTAGAACTTTGGTTGAAAAATGCTCTCCCCTTTTCAGGCCTGATTGTTTTTTTTTTTCACTTGCATCTTTTGATTTTCAATTAAGAATTCTTTAGTGAATAAGGACTTGGACTAAAGCCAGTTTGAAGCTATTGAAAGTCTTTTCATTGACTGCAATGGGCTTTGGATCTGACAGTAAGTGTATAAAGAAATACTTATTAGTGGTTTGTGTGTATAGCACAGTCATCTAGCACAGTAAAGCCAGTGGCCACCCAGTCCAAATGAGACTGAAATCTGCTTTATTATCCAAAGGGAAGTTCAGCTGGTTGCAGGAAATATTTTGTTCAAACAGCAAAAGTTTTCTCGTTAATATTGATGCAGCCTGGTACCTACCAAAAGATCATCCTGGCAGGTTCAGTCCATTGGCACAACAGAATCTTTCTCCTCAAGTCCCCATCCCAGGAACATTTCTATTGAAAGGAGACATTCCTGCCTGCAACAAAACATCTCCTATAATACATTGTGGGTAATGCTTAAATTACTGCCTATCGTGAGATGGAACCTGTTAAACCTCTTTGAAATTAAACAGTAAATTACAAGAATAGGTTTACCTGTTTAAAGATACATTAATCTACAACTTTTATCTGTAGGTTTTGTGAAAGAACAAGTGTATATAGGATAAAAAGATTTTCAAGCCCCCCACTCTGTTTTTTAGCTCTTCAGCTGTCTCTAGGCTCAGTGAGAAGCATGTTATCCTGCACAGGGCTCGCTAGATGGCAGGACAAGATAATCTTCAGGAACAGGGAATTTCTAGGGACTGAGACAAAAAACTGGAGTTACGGTGAAATTGAACAATTGGAAATAAAAGGGAAAGAGAAACTGAACAAGAGACAGAAATTTTGTTTCTCCATGATTAAAAGAAATAAAATTGAAAAATAAGAAATTTAGATCCTTAAATTGACATTCCAACAAGTACAATATGATAATGGCTAAATTGCACATGCAAGTGTGGGAAAGTGGAGTCTTTATTTCTGAGAGACAATGGAGCACATTATAAAGCAAATAGCTTGACAGTAATTTCTCCTTGTCTGTTTTTAGTGAAGACCCATGTGTTTGAATAAGAACTTTTTTCATTGTCTCTAGAAGCTCCTCTTTCAGATATGTCACTGTATTCATAACCTTATGGCTCTTTTGCAAGAAAATGGATCACGAGAAGGAGAGCTGGAAATGGCCCTTGGGATCATATTTTTATCTCAGCAACACTGGTGTTAGTCCAAAGTAAGAGTGAGCAGAATCTACCCCATTGTGTAATATAGTTCATCCCCTTGTCAATAAAGGATCAATTCCTGGAGTGAATTTTCAAGCTATTTGTCTGGCATAGCTGAGATGTCACCGAATAACTAATTTTCTGGCATTTCCTCTGGAATAGTAGTCACCAGACAAAGAGAATGTCTGTGACTTCACTCCAGAAGAAAGAGCCAGCAAAATGTGCTTTCTATTAACCATGTTTTTACCTCTCAGTGTGTGAACACACATCTGTATTCCACTTCCACTTCCACCTTGTTACCAGAACTGCTGAGAGATCTCAACTGTCTAAACAGCAAATAGCTTACCTGTATCAGTATTGCAAAATATACCAGAGCACACAGCCTCAGATGATGGTATTAGACTCTCTTTGGCTTTTGAAACTGAAAAATTTACTGCTTCACAAGATTTCCACAGAAATGACAGAACCGTAAAATGGTTTGGGTTGGAAGGGGCCTTAAAAGATCATCTCGTTCCAACCCCCTTTTCATGTGCAGTGTCATCTTCCCCTGTCCCAGGTTGCTCCAAGCCCTGTCCAGCCTGGCCTTGAACACTTCCAGGGATGGGGCAGCCACAGCTTCTCTGGGCAGCCTGTGCCAGAGCCTCACCACCCTCACAGGGAAGGATTTCTTCCTTATATCTAATCTAAACCTATTCTCTGCCAGTGTGGGCCCATTCTCTCTTGTCCTGTCACTACATGTCCCTGTCAGAAGTCCTCTCCTTGTCTCTTGTAGAGCCCTTTGGGTACTGGAAGCTGCTCTAAAGCATCCCTGGAGCCTTCTCTTCTCCAGGCTGAACAGCACCATCTCTCTCAGCCTTTCTCCATTGCAGAGGTGCCCCAGCTCTCCGATTCATCTTCGTGGCCTCCTCTGGATCTGCCCCAACAGATCAGGAGTCCTTCCTATGTTGGGATGCAGCACTGCAGGTGGGGTCTCACAGGGGAAGAGCAGAGGGGGAGAATCCCCTCCCTTGCCCTGCTGGTTGTGATACAGCCCAGGACATGGTTGCGTTTCTGGGATAATTTTGGAAATTCTTGGTCAAATTAAGACCAAGTGTTTATACTACAATGGAACTTAGTCACTGAAGTTCTGAGTGTAACAGAACAAAAATTGCGAAAATTTGGCAGTAAGTTGTCTTGTAACTTCCAAACAGTAAAAGTTTCAAAAGTTCATTTATTTGGAAACTTCTGATCTGGTCAATTAATTATTTTAATTTGATGAACTAGTTGTTTAATAATAATAATCATAATAATCACTCAGAAACCCAGTTAATAGCTGTTAAAAGCTGTTATTTTTACTGCTACACATCCACATGGATTTCAATCTGCTTGGAAACGTAGCTCTGAATTGAGAACCTGCTGTGCTTTTAGACAGGCTCTCAGTGTTCAAATTGTCCAGTGCTCTAAAATGTAAACTCATGCATACAGTGACAACAGGAAACTGAAGATAAATTAACACATGAACATCAAAAATAGATTTAAAAATGTTTTGTCATCTTTCTTCTTTAAGTTCTGTCTGCTGTCATATCTGCTAGGGTCTTTGAGTGACAGGACTAATCTGGTTCCAGCTCTGCCCTATCTGGGACCAGTCTTAAGATCTATGGGAATATTGCTACCTTTGAAACTTCCACACCTTTTCTATTTGGTTTAAATTAACTAGCAAACTCAAAGAATATTACAGGGAAGAGAGAGCACAATCACACCAGTTCTATTCTCTATATTTTCTATTAAGAAGTTGGGCCAAAACCCCTAGCAAGTTGATTTAAACCAGTTAAAGAATGTGGCCAAAAAAACCAGTTCACAGTCCTTAAAGTTAGAGAATTTAAAATTGTAGTCCTTTTCACTTGCTCTATTTATCCAGCTGATTTCCTAGGAGAACTCCTTATACCCTAGAGACTAACAAAAAGTTATCTCTGCTGAGATTAATTTGGCAACATGATCAAGCAGGAACATGGAATATCTGGTTCTAGCTCCCCCTGCTATGAGCAAGTCCCATAGCTCATTTGTTCCATTTGTAAAATGGTGATAATGGTTATGATGTTGTTTATAAATATTCTCTTTATGACAAGTCCTTAATAAACACCAAATATTATTGTACAGTTTGTAGGATGGAATGCCATCCAGCCTTATCTGTATTTTTTCAGAAGTTAAGAAATGTGGGCACTGAGAAAATCTGAACCTCCTTCTAAAGTTTCTGTGCATGATTTTGTGATTTGATAGGATTGTGAGGGGGAAAAAAAAAGAGAGAGCAAATCTGGTAACTGCAGATAGCTGGCCACCTGGGGTTTTACAGGCTCTGATTCTCTTGTTCTGGAATCTACTGCCTTACTTTTTCTGTCTTAAAGTTCCAAGAGGCCACAATCCATCATGGATGTCCAAGACCTCCTCTACTTGAAGTAATATAAAAGAAAGGATCCAAGCTGCTGAAATGGCTTCCTTCATGTGGTGTATGTTGCAGCTGTTCACAGCTGGGTGACAGATTTGCTGTTTCCCCACCAGAGAAACTTCTCAGTCTGAGGCTCCCTGAGACACACTGGGCCCCAGGTGGGGGACCAAGGGGGACACTAACTCTTTCCATCTTTGCAACCATTCAGTAGTTTCTGATGCCCTTTTTGTTCACTCTCCAGGAGGTCATGTGGCTGGAAAGAGGGAGTTTGTCTCACAGCTCTATTTAGACCTAAGCCTGGTTAGTAGAAACAGCATTCCTCACAGTTGCAGGATAATGTAACATCATAAATAGAGCTATCAAGAAGTCAGGCAGCCTTTGTGGTTGTCAGAGCAGTGATGTTAAAAGAAAAGGGTTTTTTTTCTGTCTTTTTTTTTTTCCTAAATAGCTTTCCTCAAACTGTCAGGAGAGCACCTGGTGAAATGAAGCTTTGCTTTTGCTGTATAGCTTTTGTTCTTAGAGATGGTTTAAGTAATAAATATGATGAAATAATTACATAGAAAAATAACAACTTCATTTCCATCAGAACACTAAGGGGTGGTTGTGATTCTTCAAAATGCCTTGAATACTTGAGAAAATAATTACAGCTGGGATACAGCTGAAATACTCCACAGTGTCCCAGTATCTGTGGATAGCAGAGGATGTGTAGTACCTGAAAAAGCAGGGGGAGTGAAGGTTAGATGCTCATGCTAATTATTCTGGAGATGGTTGATTGGGAATGAATCACCTCTCGTCTCATTAGCATTCAGCAGCACAACTGCTGGATGAAAAGGAAACAAACACTTGGGATTGCAAGAAGAGGTAAAAGAGGCTGGTTTCTCTGTTGATGGAGGTTTTACAAGGAATTCGGTGGAGCCTGGAATGATTTATGCATGCTGAGGACCTGGCCTTAAGGAACCAGCTGGAACAAAAGTTAAGATCTTAAGGGGACTGTGAGGTGTCCCTGGAATATCTGCAAAAGCCAGCAGTGGGTTTCTGGCTGCCAGAGGTCTTCCCACATCTGTGCCTGATTTATGAATAAATAAATTGTTTGGTTGCTTTCTACAAATATGAGGGAAGAGGACCAAAAGACTTACAGCATTTGCTTTACTGACCTTACTGTTAAATCCTCAATCCCAGCCCCTCAGCTGCTTGTTCTCAATTCTCCCCACAGGAGGTGGTCGTGGCTGAAGAAACAGCTGGGTAGAAATAAGGTGCTTGCTGTTATTGCTAATTACTGCTGTTTGGTGCCTTATTATCTCTAACTGCTGGCTTTGCATTTAATGAAGGTGGTTCCACCCACCCCACCCTTTAATGCCACCTTCTCTCTATTGGCCACGGGATATCAGGGGAACACCAAGACAGGGGGAAGAGAGCACTGTGGGAGCTGCTGTGATACCTCTGGAAGAAAAGCAAAGAAAATAAGTCTGTTTCTCTCCTGCTGGTAAGCAGCTGCCCAACACTGATATGTCTTTTCCTGTTATATGTTTATAAAGGCTAGGAGAAAAGGGTCTTCCTTGGTGGCTTTTGAATACCAATGAATGAACCTCTCACTGTGACCTGCTACTTCAGGGTACAGTCTGGTATGACTCAAACCAGAAGCAAAAGAAATTTCAACTGTTTCTTTTTTAATACTATTGAATGGTATTTTTCTGTTTTCCAGACTTGGCAGTGAAGCCCTCTGGAAGTGTTTTGGGTTACTTGGAGTGGTTTTCTAGCTGGGTAACAGCCGTTCTCAATAGACTAAAGGCTAGGACAGAGCATTTATGGACAGTGGATGTTTCTGTTGACATAAGATGCAGAAGTGGTCTAAGTCTGCTTAACAGCATAAAAGGCTGTAGTAAAGGATACAGAAGTATGGCAGGCCTCATCCACTGCCATAGGAGAGCTCTGTCCCTGTAAAACTTTGGTGATCAAGGTTTTGCTAGCAAAATATGGAATGCTTACTTACTAGAGTAAGAAAATTATTTTTTAGGAGTGTTTTCATGCTGAGAAAAGAGGTATAATGTATGCGTATGCTTCTGTAGGAGAGTTTGTGTGTGACTAAGAGAAGAGAGGCAATTCTGCTCTCTCATGTCAGCTGTGAAAGGTCAGGAGTAGCTCACATGCCCTGGGCTCAAATATTCTTTATAGACCAGCCATGAGCCTCTACAAAAACTGATGAGTTTCCTCTACAAAAACTGGTGAGTTTCAAGATAAGTGGATTCAGTTTGGTACCTTGCATTTGGAGCAACTAATGGGGAGCCCCAATGTTTTTTATTGGACTTTGTTATTTTCTCTGTAGGTAAAACCAGACTTTTGTTTGCTGTCCTGATTCCCCAAAGTCAATCCTTTCTTTAAAAGCTGTGAATATACCACTATGCATTAGAGACTTGTAGGGTTAGCAGCATTGTTGGAGGTTAGCACAGAAGTGTCAGGAGCTTAATAGCAGACCTGTAAGTGGTGTGATATGATGCCTAGGACAAACACTACAATTTTTGGAATTTATAGCAACACCCTAAATAGAAATTATTTCATGGGTGTAAAGATAAACTGAGCCATCAACAGATATTCTTGGTTTCTGCTGTGAAGTTTTTACAAATAGTACCTTGCTGTAATTTACTATAATGTACTAGAGTGAAAGCAATAAAATAGGAAGGCTTTTCTCCCATCCTTTCAATATCCTTCTTGCTAAGGTCAGTAAACCTGGTGGGTTTGTAATTATGGCAGGCACATACAGGAGTAAAATATTATGGTCATATTCATGCTTTGTTACTAATTAAATGAATCAAAAGAGCTCTTGAAGAGCAGGAAATCCTTTTGTGAGGATATATGTTCTCAATACAAGAGAGCTATTAGGGCATCTTTCCTCACTCCTTTTTCCTCCTTTCCTTTTGTCATTCCCCCTTCATTTTGTCTGAAAGCAATTTCTTCTTAATTAAAAATACTTATTTTCCAATTGAATCCATGATGTATAGCCTTGGTCTCCATTTGTTTGGGTTAGTTAACTTTTTAGAAGGGAATGGGAGTTTGAAGGTGGTGGAAATATTTAAATTGGGCATTTTAAGGGATTTCAGGAGATTGAGCTATTTAAGGTCTCTTGGTCAAAACTCCTCCCTCCTGCTGCCTGTCTGGCATGGTAAGGACTGGTTTCAGAGCAGTATTACCTTCTTGACTACTGTGTAAGTTTTTGGGGTCTGCTTGTAAATATCATGGATTTTGGGTGCTACCCACACGTGGTCTTTCAGTCACTGTCACTGCAGCTCTAGAGCATCTGTGATGTTTGGCTGTGGCTGCAGAACAGTGTTTTCCTCTGACATGGGCATGTAAGAGGAAGGTGATTACCTTACTGTAAGGTGCATCCAGATTTTTCATGCACAAGTATGTGCGTTCTTCAGAGGTGTATTTGTGAATATGGACTGGCATGATGATCACTTTTTTCCTTGGATGATTTTTTTTGGTCCCATTTTATTTCTTGCCTGTGGGAATGGTCATGCACAAATGTCATACAGATCCAGAGAACAAATTATCTAACCACTTGTGTGTCATGTACAAAAAAGCAGTACATGTGGTGACACAGCAACCCATGCATGAGAACTCAGAAAACTAAAATGCTGTTTTAACATCAAGTGGGTCAGTCTGCCTTTTAAAAGGGAGACTGCTTGCACAGAAGTGACTAACAATGCCAGATAAATTGATCACTGCAAATGTTTGCCCTGCTCCAACCTTATTTTCTTGATCATGTAGCTCCCATTAAGGAATTTTTATGAAAATTTAGTGCACATTTATAAATGAACATACTGCTTGAACCAGAGGGCTCTATCTTTCATCAGGAAGTCATCCTTCAGTTTCAGACACTCGACTCTGAGCACCTCTCATCATAAGATGAAATTCTTCTCATTCCTTTATTTATCAAACTGCACATTCTGTGCTGGTACAATGCTGTTACCCCCCACAGGGGGCAAAAAGGAGAAAACTAACATTGACTGCTAATGGTGTTACTTTATTGATGGGAAGCAGCAACGTGGATTTCAAACCCTGGCTATCTTAATCTTTTTTCTTTTCCTTTGTGGCTTTGTGCAGCATCTACTGCTCTTTTAAGCTGCACAGGGGAGGTGAAGAGTGGTGGATATGGAATTTGCACTGGATACAAGCTGTGTCATGAAATAATAGGATGGTGCTGGTATGAGGATTAGGACATTAGGGTGAAAACAGGGAGATGGGAAGGTATTGGTCTGTTGAGCTTGCACCAGAGGTGTGTGCTGTGATCTGAGAGGTTTAGTACCCCAGTTATTTAGACTCTGTTGCCTTGTGGAGCAGTCAGCTCTGTGATATGCAGGGTTGTGGTCTCAGTGTGATATGGAGAGTTCAGTGCTGAAGCCTGGAATTAGCAAAGAGTGCCTGGTCAATACTGAGGCTCTGATTTAGTCAGTAGCCTCCAAGTCAGCAAAGTAAGTATACACACATTCTTTCCCTATTATGGTTAAACTGTTACCAGAGGGAATATCAGCTCCTGTCACCTAGGTGCAATTGCATTACAATAAGCTGTAAAGCACATAATCTAATTTTTTTGTTTATTTGTTGTTGTTAATTTTTTTTCATAAAACAGTTTAGTGTTGTAATTAAAACTGCTAGGAGAGAGAGAAAAATATTGTCATTCTGCAGATATGTGGGAAACTAGAAACATTTCACAGTGTAAGTCACTTTGATCTGTCTCAGTATTGTTGCTTGTGGATTTTGCTGAGCTTGTCAAACAGAGAGAAATGACGTTTAAAACCTTAATGGTGAAGCAGCTGGGAATTGCTAGGCAATGAAATAGTTTCCTACATAGTGTCACATCACTGCAGTGGCTTTTTCTATCAGAAGTATCTTTTTAAGAGTTTACCAAACTGATTTTGGAGTTCCAAACACAAACTTAAATCTGGCAAGATCATATTTTATTGTTCTGATTTAAAAAAAAAATCAGTTTTAAATTAGTAAGGTATATAAGTATTTAATGTCTTATGGGGAAGAAGATATCCTTTGCTTTTTTTGGTTTCTTTTGTGGGACAGGGAGTGCTAATAGAACTTAGTTTACAGACTTGATAAATATGGTCTGAGGATAAAAAACTAGGCAATGAATGCAGCAAATTTTATGCTGCGCTTGAAGAAATATATAATGATTCCTGAGAAGGATGTGAAATGAAGCATGGTTGGGTGGTCAGCTCAAATAATTTAGTCAGGACTCTTTAACCTCCATTTCAGAGGGAAGTGACTTTGTCTCTGACCTTGGGCCATTTGTTTGGTTCATAACATTAGGTACTTTGGAGACTCTACTCCTTCAAGTTGACGCATACTGACTGACCCCTGCAGTCACACAGGGTTAGTCCTCGTGGCATAAATGTACAGAAGGGTGTGTATTTTGTAGGGTATCTTACTGTGACACTGCTGGGAGTCAGCACTGCCTGTGCTGACATTACACTGTCAGCAGTATGCACTCAAATGAGCAGGCAGTGAGAGAGAAGGGGAAGAAAGCATTAATACTCTGTTATAATGGCCTTAATGCCTTAAAATTTACATAGTTTAGATTTTTTTATATATGTGTTTCCTAGTTTCTGGGCTGAACTGAAAACACTGGGCTCAGCTGGGAAGAAAAAAAGTAATTAAATTTCTTTTGTCAGCTTTGGGAAGCTTCACATTGACTGCCTCACAGAGAAGATGCCCGCTAAAGCTATGTGTCCAGGATTTTTGAACAGAGTTCAGGCTTCCCTTTACATTCAGTGATGAGGGCTGAAGCCCCATATACAAGCTGGGGTGGGGCAGATGAATAAATATCAAGCTCCTGAATCTTTAAGTCTTGCTGTTTCACCATTGACTTAGACCTTGTCTGTGTGGGAGGAAATGCAAGAACTACATTAAACTTGCACCTCTGACTTGAGCTCCACATTTTACAGCAGCGGATCTTGAGCTAAAAGTTAACACCAGTCATTTCAGAGATGGAGGTGCAAGAAACAGATCAGAGGCAGGTGCTAAGAGGACGAGTTTTGGTGTAGAATGATTGCAGGCTCCCCTCTGAAAAGGTAATGAAATGTGGGGTGGAGAGCACCACACTGCATGTGCTGGGGAGGGAAAATGAAGAAGGTCAGGGAAGAGAGAGTGCCAAGAATTGCTGTTTTAGAGGAGGTGCTGCATTTTCATCCTCTTGGTAGGACATTTGGAAATGATGTCAAAGCCCAGCATGGACTGACAGGTATTGCCAGTCATTTGCAGCAGCACCAGGCTTTCAGTTCTGACTCAGATGTTTTCATAACTTCAGCTCCTCCTGCGTCATAAGAAACGTGTGAAATGAATGCGTGGAAGGTCAGTGTTTGAAAACACATACAGAGAGCACCATAATTATCTGAAGGTAAACTGCCAGATATTGTGATGGAGTGTTTTAGCAGGCTGGATTCCTGAACTGACACACTTAGGGTGCTGATCCCATTTATATGAGCAAAAAATCTAAATGACTGTCTCCTGTCCAAATTTACACAGCCGGAATTTTATTATTTTAGAAATGTGCTGTAAAGTCCCCTAGGGAGGAATGTGATTAAGCTTTGTCCTTGGGTAAAACACAAAGCAGTATCATCTCCTCTTCGAAATGTTTCAGTAATCTCAGAACTTCAGCATGGAACTAAATTTAGAAAGTCTGGATGCCAGTGGAGGCATTTCACGTTTTCTTTAGACAGTGACAAACAGTATATTCTCAATCACTCCTTCAGGTCAGAGTTCAGCTTTCATCTTGCCTCTGGTCAGAGGCTGGATGACATCCTGAACAACTGGCTCCTTGTAGTTTATGATGACAGAGGAGTAGTTTATTATATGATATACAGCCTTGAATTTTCTGGAGAGACGTGGAGTTGATGTTTGATAAGCCATTCATGATAAAAGAATAACTACTACAGAGAAATGAAGAAGAGGTAACGCAGGACACAAATAGATGTGTTTATTCTGAGTGCTCTAACTGCTTTGTAAGTCTGATCTAAACATATATCTTTGAAAGAATGAGAGAATAAGAGCATCATTGCCATTGTATAGGCTTTATCAAAAGGAAAATCAGCTCATCTGGAATTTAAAATAAAAGCACTGTGCTGAAATGGAATGCTTAGAACCTTATGAATTAACTTTCCTAGTGTGAGCAAGCACATATATGTGTATACAAATAATAAAGAGAATCAGCTTTTGCATGGTCTATTATAAGCAAGAGCTAAACCTAACAGCTCCATAAAGTGAAAGCTAAGGCAAAGATGTCATGTTTGCACTGTGGCCACCCTCTGCTTCCAGGAGTGTTGGTGTCAAAATCAGTGCCAAGGAACTTGTTTTCAGTCTCCTTTATAGTGTCCTTGACTTCCTTGTTATTCAGCTTGCCCTCTTTATAACAAGAGGCTATGCTGACTGCTCAGGAGACAAGCTAAACATCCACAGGCCAGCAGAGAGATTGCAGTAATTGTAACAAAAGCCACAGCAGTCCCTGAGACACTTTTGCTGTACTTGACACAAACTGGACTTCAGCTGTAGGAAACCTGTGACCTTCATCAGTTGATTTATAAAATCAGAGGGCATATGTTTAAATAGAAGGACTTCTACTATTAAAAAAAAAAGGTATGAGAGGATTTCAGACTATTGTGTTCTGGGCTGGTCTATGTTTTTGTAGGGGAATCCCTAAAAATATTAAAAATCAATTGTTGTGTAAAATTAAAATATCCCTGAAAGTTGACAAGTGGATGTGAGGATAAGGAAGCAAGGTCTGTGTCCTGTTGCTTAATAGAAGTTAGATTTTTACTGGTGAAGATACTGGTTTTTAATTGTAAATCCTCCACAGGTGGTTCAGGGATGTTTTACCTGCTCCTAAGAATTGCTCAATGGCTCTGACCCCTTGCTGGGAAATCTGGCTACAAACCAGAGAGAGGTGCAATGAGATCTGACTGGTAAATCTTTCTGATTTACAGCTTGTTTGCATTACCTGTACTTTGGGCAGACAGGGTCATAGAGAAGAGAAAGAATGCTGCCAAGTAGAGTAAGTATTGCTGAAAAATATCTTGGAGACAAAAGGGAGATTTTTAGCAATGATTTTATGTGTCAGATTTGCAAGATTGAACGTGATGTCATTACTGAAAGTGACCCTGAGTTGAGTTTCTTTGAAATGAGGTTCTATTCTTGCCTTGAGTTGGATGAAAATTATTATACAGGAGAGCTGTTAAGAAGAAAGGAGCATTTACAGCTGAAGTTTAGTGATAGTAAGACTTCTGCCCTGTTGGCCTCCTCTTTAGAGATGTGGATTGTGTAGTACCACTGAAATGGGGTGAAATCCTTCTTTCTTCCACCAGTCCTCATAAGATACTCAGACTGAATTACATCCTTTTATCTAATGTAGAACCAGAAATACAGAATACATGGATCAAAATAAGTAAGTGATGATGAATACATTCTTAAATTCTATGCTCTATTATTTGTTTCCCTTAGATCTGAAGGTATATGTGGCTGAACACAGATCAGAACTCAGAGACTTCTGTGTGCAGTAAATGGGCAGTGATTTTCCTTGTACCACACCAAAATTTGCCTGGTTTTGTTATGGCTGGTAGGAAAGAGGGGCTCTATAAACCTCAGACCTGCCCAAGTTCATGCAGATGCTGCAGAGCAGAGCATGGCTATATTCCAAAAGCTGGTTTGCCTTGCCCAGAGTACTGTGCAGGGGGAGAGAGAGCCTGCTACAGAAGTTCTAACTAGCACAGGAGTAAGCAATGCTGAGATTCTGGGAAATTTTCCATTCTTGGACGTTCAAAAGAGGCTGCTGGAACTGAAGGCTACAGGAGTCTCACCAGCTTCTGGACCAACAAATGCTAAATTATAGGTGTGCACAATCTTCTCAGGACAGATGCAAGGTTACTCTGTCAAGAAGCCCTTTAACTGCATCATCCTGTGCCTGCTGTTAAGGCAATTAGAGGCTGCTGAGAGGCAGCTTTAGTAGTGGGAGTTGTGTAATGCCCAGCAGTCTCAGAGATGGGTGAAACCACTTCACCTTTGTTTTTAAACCTACCTTTCCCCACTTATCTTCTGCACAGTAAATTGGCCTGTATCAGCTCTTACCTTATATATCTGAAAAGTATAACAGCTGGTGTGTGAGTGTGTGTGTCTTGAGTTTCTCTGGGCATTCCTGTTTACCTTTTCTCTCTCTTTAAGTAAGCAGTTTTCCTTCTCACCCCTGCCCCAGTTGTTTGCAATCTGAGAATCTGTTCAAGATTGGAGCCAAGATCTTCAGATTCTGAATTGTTGCTATGAACAAAGCTCAGAGCCAAAGGATACTCTGGAAAGGCTGTTTTTCATATGCTTATAATTTTGGAAAAATAAGAGAGAAAGCAGCAAAAACCCAATGGGAATCAGGGACAAAATTAAATTTAAAGACAGTCCTCAGAATATGAAAAATAAACTTAAAACAGTGTGATATGCAGGTCAAGCTCATGGCATACTTTTAACCACTTAGCAAACATTTTTAACAGTGTTTGAGTCCAGCATTTCCAGTGTCAGTTGCACTCCTTCCCCCAGTGAATTAGAAATATTTCACAAAGGCAGGGAAGTGTTATTGCTGTTTTCTACCTGAGTAAGCTGATGCAGAGAGGTGAAGGCTGAGAGTTTTCAAACTTGGCTGTCCAATGGGAAATCTCCTGTGGGAACTGCAGATCTGTGACATTTCACATTGCTTCAAATGATGTTCATGCCAAAACCTGCTCACCTGCTTGAGCATTGGAGCAGGTCTTTTACTTGGGCATTTTATAGATACGCAGTGGAATATTCTGATTGAAATTTTGCCATTCCTGTTCAACCACTTTCTCAAGTGAGCTTCATTCCTTTCCTAGAAATGGAAAAGTATTGTCATTATTGAACTACAAAAGGCTCTATTGCCATCAGACCTAAAAAGTCAGTAAAATGGAAGATTCTTGCATTAATGAAAATCACCTGCTAGCAATTAAAACAATACTTTCTAAGCAGAATAGCTGAATGTGCCATTGATTTAATGACCCTTGGCAGTGACTGTTTAGCTGGATTTACAGGAAGCCTCACATGACATTTCATTAGTATCACAGTGAATTAACTTTATAGCAGTGTAGTGCTTAATCCAATTTAGACTTGGTATTATTAATGATACTACCAGGGAAATAGTTTTTAAGGCAATTAAACAGCAATATGTAATGTTGCCAAGCATCACTACTGATATCCGATGGCATCACAAAAAACACATTTTAAAATGGAATTGAAAATGGGAAGATAGCACTTCCTGGTGATTTAATCCTTTGCACTTGGAAAACTACCAAGCCACATAAAAAACAGATTCTAGAAGATAACTTTTGAGGGAATTTAAGTAAATACATTTATCCTCCTGCTGGCTAGCAGCTTGAGCCACATGTAGTGCATGTGTTACCCCCAACAAAGGGGGGTGGGATGGTGGGGGACATGTGCTCTCAACTCCAAAGCCAAATCTAATGGCAGATTAGGATCAAGCAGTTTTCCATGCTGAACAGGAGGAATTAGACACCTAGGCTCGAACTCAAGCTGGTGCAGACTACTGCAATCTCACAGTATTTGTGTAATGACTTTATACCAGTAGCTATCTTAAGTAAGTAGTGACCTCAGATTTCAGGAGAACATCTTTGAATAAAAGACTGGCTCCTTTACTTGTGTCTCTTAGTGTTGCTCAGTAGCAGGTGCATGTGTAAGGGCTCAACCCAAAACTCACTGTCAGTGACTGAAAACATTGCTGCTGATGTGAATTCTTTGGGACCAGGAATGGGAACAGGTGTTTAGTTTTTGGGTTTGTTTGTTGTTTGGGCTGCTTTTTTCAGTTTAAGTAATTCTAGCATCAATTTATATGAAGTAAAACAGAACAGGGCTCATTTTGATCCAAATCCCTGCTCTCATCAATTGTAATTTTGCCTAATATAAGTCAGCACCCATAATTATCCATAACAGCAAGGAACAATGAATTGGACCAAGTGAAGTGACAAGTGCATTTTAAGAGATCGTAAAATTCCCATTTGCAGGCATCATTGTGTTAATACCCCATGACCAATAACCCATATCATCATATACAAAAGTATTATTAAGCTATAATTTATGAGGTGGGCTGCATTGCATGGTGGGCTAGCTAAGAGATCCTGCATTTACATGTTTTTCTGGTTATGTTCTAATTTTGTTCACTGTATCAGGCTTTTTTATTCGAATTCCAGGAAAAACACTAAGATCTGGTGGATAAATGCGTAGGACATCTTTATATCACTGTTCTAAGCAACAAACTGTGGGCTCTCTTAAGACAGTTTTTTATCATCTTGATGGATTTAAGTTTGATTCAAATTCTGTTCCCTCTTAATGTTTGACATACAGAATACTACAGATGTGTGATACATTAATTCTTGAGATGATTCTTATGCTAATCTTATTGTTTGTTTCTCTCTTTGGTATTTATAGCAGTGGCAAAGTACCTTTATTTTATGGCATGAAAATGTAGTAGGGAAAGGAAATAACTTGTCTGCACCCTTTACACTCTGGTGTTTTACTGCCTACACCCATGTGCCAAGGACATGTACTGTGTGATATAATTTAATTTTATTTCCATATAGTGATTTTCCATATCACAAGTGCCTCCTGCCTGCTTGATTTTGTGTAGGCACCCAATTTGTATGTATGGTTTTGTTTTGGTTTTTTTTTTTTTAAACTAAGGAACAGAAGTCACTTTTCTATAACTTCAGTATGCCTGAATAGATCAGTTTCTGTGCTGTGACTTAAACTGAGTAGCGGATACTAACAGGAACTTACATAACTGAAGTGAGAAGTTCAAAGCAAACAGCGTGAGTTATTCCCATAATATGATGTTAAACTGTGGCCTTCCCTTCTGAAAGATAAAGTGACTATGAAAAAACTCATATGGTTTAAAAAAGAGATTCACATCATTCATGAAGGAAAAACCAAATGCAAAGGAAGTGCCTCAGACTGGAGCGTCCTTACTGCCCAATTTTCTGTGAGGGTTAGAGGATATTTCAATGTGTGTTTTCCCTTTTTCTGTTCTGTTCTGGGGCATCCACTGTGTTTTGGACTGATCTGATCTGTCAGCCTCTATAATCTTACATTTTTTATTATGTAGCTAGACTGAAGAGGGAACGTGTGAAATGTATTTAAGCCAAAATGAACCAAAGTTACTGCTGGTGATTAATGAAACTGAGAATTGTTCTGCTTCCTAGTTGAAAGGCCCTCTAAAACCAGGTACAGTCTTTGCTTACCCTGGTTCCAGAGGCCATTGTGCAAGCAGCTGTGAAGAGAAGCTACTTGAAGGTTGTTGTGGTTGGTGCTCGCTTGCTCCAACATAATTGATGACATGGGCTCTAGACCCTGAAGTAATGAAGCCCTGAGGAGATTGAGTAAAGTACTTGGGGGTGAAGTTTCTGCTCATGAAGTAATATTGATGTGAGTGGAGTTAGGTGCAAAGGCCCAAGGAGGGGATTTGGGAAGGGCCTGCTGCAGCTGCAGACCCTACAGAGGTGTTCATTGTCCCCAACATACAGCATGTGTTAATGTGGGACCTGTTGTGAGGAGAACCTTTTGGAGAGACAATGGGACAAATAAGGAATGTAACAATCTCCTGTAACCAATGTTACACTATCCCCTCTTGGGCATTAGGGCTGGGGAAAACCTTCTGTGTAAAGGCACTGAATTTTCCTGTCTAGTGCCCCCTTTGTCAGATGAGCAGAAGTCTACACAGCAAAGAGTTAACCTTAAGGATAATCATAATTCTGTAATGACTTCTGTTGAATGTTTTAATTTCCTTTGTACCTCTGAAAGCACAGCTTTTATTGGCATAAAAGTTGTCATAAAACAAATTGAATCCTTCAGTTATGTTAGATAAGTATTTCATTAATAATGGTCAATTAATGTATCAGTGCAGCACAATAACTGTGTCTGAGTTTATATTGCAGAAACACCACTTCCCCTCTTTGTAAAATGCTTTTGTTCTTGGAAAGTCAAAACATTTGTGTTGAAGCACTGACTGATGTGCTGAACCCAAACTGTGCTGTCACACCCCACGTTCCTGGGCTGACATCGCTGGGGGGATATGGGAGGTATCTGAAGGCCTGGACTCTGCACCTGATCCCCTTATAGGTTTAGTTCTCAGGTACACTAATTCCCCTGTACTTTTCCAGGAGGGGTCTGTGGTCTGCAGTTGATTTAAGGGTGGGAAATTGTTGCATACTGTTGCCAATATGGCCAAGGAATTTATGAGTCTAGAATCCCTAAACAGTTGCAAAATCCTAGAAATTACAGATGGAAAGGGACTATGAAGGATCATTTGAACACATGTGCCAAAGCAGGGTTGTTTTGTGCAGTTAATTCTCCAGAGTTTTGTCCAGACAGAGTTTGAAAAGCTGTTATATGATATTCAAAGTCAGTGCTAGGGAATATTGTATTCTGTGACACTTCAGTGTATGCTGCTTCAAACTTGAAAAAGCATATATTCACATCACACATGTATGTATCATATGGATGTGTCATCTTCCATGGCATTTCAGACAAAATAATTGCTTTCCAATTCTAAAGAACTTCTCCTACGGCCACTACTGGTGCTTGGAATTTAAATGATATTTGGGCTTTGGTGAGGGCTTTGGAATATATGAGCACTAAAATGATGATTTTTCTAGAGTATTTCAAAGACTATTTCAGAATTTGAGCTTGTGAGCATCTCACCTTTTTTTCTCCACAATATAACGTAGACTTAAGAACTGGAAACTCACAGAAAATATGTGTGGATGGGGGAGAGAGATCTGGCTATCTTCTTTTGCAGCCTTTGCCTGGGTGGTAGCAGTGCCTGTGGTACAGGAGAAATGGATGTTTTTATGAAAGCTACTTTTTTGGAGTAGAAATAAAATTTCAGGGGAAATTTCTTGCACCTGTAATTTTCCACTGAGAGTCACCTTTGTGGTAGATTGTAACAACATCAACTTTGTGCCTAGTTAGCTGTGCTGAGCCAGCCATGTCCACAACTTTAATCCATTTCAGTCTCACGCTTTTATATTTCCTGGGCTAGATCAGCAAAACAGGCTTTTAGTTCCTGGATGTGGAGGCTGGTTCCATGGGTTTGTGTGTGTGCAGCCTCCCTCCCGTGTCTGGTGTGGCTGCTTGTGCTCTGTGGCCTCGGAGCCTCTGACCCAGGTGCTCCCTTTCAAAACCTTTGCTGCTGTGAAAGGCAGTAGTTGACCATGGGTGGGAAGGAATCTTCTCTATTTTTCATGTGGTCTGTAAAAAAAGGCTGTTTTCAAGTTGATGTGGCTGTTAGAAAGACTCAATGGTTTGTTTAGTGCTGTTTAAAGGCATATCTTCTATTTCATCAGAAGCTCATGAGAGTTTCCTGCAACCCTGTATCAGTTGGTAATTAATTAATTAATAGAGCTTAAAGACAGACACAAAGCAGAAACATTTGCAATTTCAGTACTGTTGGGAAGTCACAATGATTTACAGAGAGAAGTACAGATAATGGTTGTTCGAGGCAAGCTTGCACGTACTCCACAGAAGCTTCCAAGAGACTGGAAAGGAAGTGCTGCCCTTGCTGAAATAATTGCTAGTGCTCCCACTGAGTTCCATGGGGCCAGTGTTTTACCCAAAGAAAACACAAACCAAGCAAGAATATTGCCTGGGCCTGAAAGAGAGGTGGGAAAATCCAAGTTCAAACACTTCTGATTCAGGTTTCCAAACCATAACTCTTAATTTATGAAAACAAAGCTGCGGTACAAAACACTGTTTCTAGTTATTCAATGAAGCTTTCTCTTCAGAGAATTTGCTGGTCTCACAATATTTACTCCTAAACACAGTTCTCCCTTACAAAGGCAAATGTCTGGCCATAAAAGAATAGCAATGGCAGTGGAGATCTAGTCTTGCCAAAGACTGGATATGCAGACATGAAATCTGAGAATCATTCCAGAAACTTCAGTTAAAATTCATGAGAGAGGAAATTTTCAGATTTCCTGGGGAGATGTTAATTAACTACTTCCTGGGACCTCGGCATGTTCTCAAAAAATTCAGTGTTGAAACTCCCACTGACTTGAACAATAAGAGTTTTAAGTCCTTTGAGGTTACTGTTATTTAAGAGAGAACTGAAAATTTCTTACCTTGCAAGACCTGAGTTCAGGGCCTCACGCTCCTCTGATTTCCTTTAAATAGCTGGGGGCATAAATAACACCTGAAACAGCCCTGAGTTGCATTCCTTTGAGTGCTTTCAGTGTTAGGGAAGTCATCAAATACAACAGGAAACACAAAGCCCCAACAGTTCAGCTCTGGCAGGTAAGCAAAAGGAGGCAAAGGATTTTTCAGAGTAGGTATGTCAGTCCTTGCTCCCACCCTTGCCCCCCAACTCTTTTGCTTTAAGCAATACAGATTTTCTGATAAAAATGTGAGAACTTGGTAGTCTATTTAGCATTAATTTTCTCTCATTGCATTGCAGACAACTTGGAAGTGTGCATGGTAGTATAAAGACAAAAATGAGAGAACCCCACTGGAAGGGTTTTAATTCTTGAAGTAGGATTGAATCTGTTTAATTTTTGAAGCCCAAATTTGTGACAGAAAGAGGTGCAGATGTATGTACTCGGGAGTGTTTTGGCAGAAGTACTTTTGGGAGCAAGCTGAGCATGTGGGTGGGAAGGGTGCAAGACTGGCAGGGGTTGGTGTCACCAGAGTGAGCATGGTGGGACCTTTTGGGAACCCTTTTCTTCTCGTGGGAATGCGTGGGCTCCTCCCAGCCCAGGTGTGCTGCAGCTGCCCCAGAGCCTCAGTCACTCCTGGCTGTGGGGAGTGCTCTGCCCGGCTGAGCTGAGCCAGCTTTGGATTCTGAGGGTTCCTGTTGCTATTGCAACAGGGTCTGGTTATGGCTGGTTTGCTGTAAGGGTGCAAGTGAGTTCTTCCTTCTTGAACCTGTTTATGCCAACACAAAGGCAAACAGGATGGGGGGCGGGTGTTGAAAGAGGGTGAGTGGGCTAAAAAGGAAAGGAAGAGGAAAAAGAGGAGTGGGGAAAAAAAGAGAGGCATAGACAGGACCATGTAACCTGCAGGTTCCTAGGAAATGTTTCTTTACTTTTCAAGAAAATTCATTTTGGTTCACAGAGTATCTTTCTGCCTGACATGGACAAACACAGGGAATATGTACAACACATATGTTGGTTCCTTCACATGAAAAGCTTAAATCAGAAAAGTACTGGAAAGAGAAGACAGCTTATTACCTGTCACCTCCATCTGCAAATAAAATACCCAATATATACAAGCTAAATCCTTCTTGTAGCGTGGAACTTGTCAGAACATTTTGTGCATTCCCCTGGTGTAGCCACAAAGACTGAGGAGACCACATCCAGTCACTGACTTCTACTCCACTGGCACAGCCTCCACTTTCAGTGCAGATGGGAATAAGAAATGGAAAACATTTTGTCTCTAACACAGGCATTTTTTAATATGCAGCTGCTGACAATCTTAAGCTCTAGTAATAGTAAGGTCCTTTTGGAAGACAGATCTACAGTGGGTTCTGGTAGAAAAAAATGTGTTTATTGTCTTTTGCTAAGGTTTAGAAGAAGTCCTGTAGGAATGTCAAGCACCTGGATTATCTAATCTGTTGCTATGACTGGCTGAAGATTTTTAATTATCAAGAAATGGCTGATTTTGCAAAAAAAGCTTTTGGCCAAGAAGTGAAATCACAAAACCAGCTGCATCATGTGTTTCATTTGGATTGCTCTACTGCTAAGCCCTAATTCTGTAAGTTTTTAGACTGATATGCAATAGTCTTGGAGGGAAATAAGATACCTCTTGTCTTCATTTCACGAAACACTAGTACCTCATCCTGGTAATTTCTCTGGCTGATGTCCAACATGAATTCTACTGTGTCTTCATTGCTTCATTGAGAGGAAAATATTGCCAGTGTTCAAACATGTACTGCCTGACCAACGTGACCAAAAGGATTGGGAAGAGTGTACTAAGCCTAAAATGCGTTATGGATGGATGGCCAGCAGTCTTAATTATTGGGAGACTTTCAGCCAAACTCTGTTTTACCATCAAAGTTAAAATTCTGTGTTTGTGAGTTCTTGTACTTTTAACCTTACAAAGAAACTAAAATTCATTTTATGCCTCTATTCTTCCATTGTGCTCTGCCAAAGTGGTGAGGAAATCTGCCTGTTCTGCCTGAGGTGAAGAGGGTATCTTGATACCTTGTCTTCCACCTGCTGTAGACAATGACTTGTGGTCTGTGTTCTTCCTTCCTGGATCCTGTTATCTTTCATGAATTCAACTCCTAGGCTGAGCTATAATTCTGTATTAAAGTCTAAAAATTGCATGTAATAATTGCACGTTAGCAGCTTTTCTCAAATTACTGCCTACAAGAAATAGTGATTAGCGATAACATTTTGTGTTTTATCTCTCTACTATTGCTATCAAAGTGCATCTTCAAAAGATAGGCAAATATCTTAGAGATGAGGCTTGGCAAAAGCTGCAGTAGAGATGGGTAGAGGTATTTAAGCCTTTGCTAATTGCAGTGAATTACTTTTCAATACCCCAGTGTCAGTACCCCTTGTGAGGCTCCTTAGGGTGCTTTAAAGTGACAGGGTGCTTGGTGCAGCCAGTCAGTTGGTTTTCTTTCTTCTCCAAGGAGTCTGGGAATAAGAGGTAGAGGACAGGTGGTGTTTGCTCCTTACAGGTGGAAGCTGTGCTCTCAGAATGCTGGACAAAGCAAAGGAAGTCTCCAGAACCCCTGTCCCTTCAGAGGTAATAATTCAGCTGACTTGGTCTCCAGGAGCACCTGCCTTTCCCCCTTGAGTGCACAGTGAAGCAGGGCGCCTAACCTGGATTCTTAAATCACACACCTGAAAGCACCTAGGCAAATACCACTATCCCAGATAGTGCTAGGACAGGGATAAAATTCAGCCTACACCCCACCTTCCAATTTTTATCAATAAAAAGATTTTTTTGAAGTTAGAGCTCAATATTTATAATTGTTTAAAAAAACCATTCAATCTCCTTCAGATTCAGTCCCTCAGTGTTGCCAGATCTTCTGCTTTTTACTGCCTTCTTATTAAAACACAGTGACAGGCATCTGTGAGCAACGTCACTGTCTGTGGTGAGGTATTATTTGGTGAAAGTTTTTAGAGTTATAGGTCTCCTGGAGGGTAAAATACCCAGTTAATGGAATTATATTAGTTTCTACTAGCCAAAGATGCAACTCTGCTATGTGTTCTTTTTTTTTTTTTTAATAATGCAAGTAATCTCTTCCACATGTGGGTTGTTCCACAATTTCCTCCCCATCTAGTGATATGGGGAAGGCAGGACAGTCTGAACAGAGTTTCTGTCAGACTGCAGATCCTGGTTGGAAAGTCTGCTCCTGAAGTGTTCAGGGCAAGCCAAAGGCATTGGAGGCTTTGGAGACCATGCTAACCAGGTCAGCCTTGCATGTTGAGTCCAACAAGGGATTTCAGCCCTGCCACTTGAAAGCTACAAGGTTTTTTGTAGAGAGGAGCAGTGAAGTCTGAGCACAGATTTCAGTCATAATCATGCAGTAAAGAAAGCTGCCTTGGGTCTCCTTTTCTGTGATTTGGGAGTTCCAAAGATTCAGCAAATGTATTTTCTGGTTCCTTGGCCATCCCTTTTGCTATTATATCTTTGAATGGAATAGGCTGGATTGGGGAGATTTGTGACTATCTAAAATTTGTTTTACTTGCTGCAAATCCTGTAATTATTTCTTGGGTAAATTTCCCATGCAGTGTAACTGGTCACTGACCACAAGAGCACACAGTGGACTCTACAGCCAAGAGTTGTTTAATAGTAAGGTGAAAAACATCAGTAGTTTTCACAAAGTTACTTTTCTAAAAAACAACAGATGTTTTGGAACATCTGCAGCCATATCATGTCAGCTGATTGGGCCTCTGCAGAGAACAGCTTTGGCTTGACTGGCAGCAGAAAACATTAATAACATCTGGAATGGAGTACAATCAATGTTTCCACTGTGATGGGGTTTGGTGACTTTTGCTAATCACAGTCTGATGCTTGTTGAGCCTAAATATAGTGCCTGGAGAGCTTTCATGTTTGTAACACTGCCATTTGATAAATTGTGCTAATTTAGTCAACCTCAGCACTTCCATTAGAATAATCCTGATAATTCTGAGGAAAAACATGGATGCTTTGTTTTTCCTAATGGTTCTGGGCACACACAAACCATACCCACTGTCACAAATCTTTTGAATAATTCAGTAGCTGGACAGTATTCAGTATGCAGGCATCAAGTCCATACAAGAGGAATGGTCTTAGGAGTCTTGTACTTGAGCTCTCTTAACACAGTATAATTAACATAATCCAAGTGAAGGAATTAGAGGAATGAAACAAATGGAAAGTCAAGGAAGAGGAAAATAAACACCTGAAGTCTTCCCTAAAGAAAGAGGAAAAAAACAAGTTAAGGTGAGAAATGGGGAAATGTCCTACTTCCTTGGTTTGTGGAGCAGTTTAAGTGGGTTGAAGCAGTTGCTTTTGTCTGGGTGCAAAATCAGGCCATCAGTGTGTGACCCTAACTTCCAATAAATAGATGGGAGAATTGTATTTTCCTTGACTTGGAGTACTCACACTTTACTTGTGTAATTATATCTGCCTGCTTTAGAATGTCTTGTGCAAATGGACTGAAATAACTGATGAACGGAAGGGATTTTGCTCAATTCTATTTAAAGTGAAAATAAATCTCTTGAGCAAAAAAAAATTATAATAATGATACTGTGTTTATATCTATTTCTTCAGGTGACTCTGAATTTATTCACTGAGTGGTTTTATGTTACTGTACTCTGGACTAAGTGGATCTGGCTTTGGAAGTTTTTCTGTGTTCCTCAAATACACCTGCCTTCTGGCAGCTTAAGGGGAATGAGGATGTTATTAGAAATGTGTCTTCACAAGGCTTTGCTGCCATCATGGATTTAGCCTCTCCTTTGCTTCTCATAGATGCTATGAGGTTTGGTTTTTAAAAGCTAAGCTGTTACAGGCCTACATCATATCTTTTACATATGGACAGAGTGTCCTTGATAGCTAATTCATTATGGCAGGTTGGGAACCTTGCCCTTAACAAACACTTAATGCACATAACAATGTCTCTTGGCTGTGTGCAGTCCTGGCCCATCTGCTGGAGTTGCAAGGTGCCTGTTCCTTGGGGTGCAGCTTTGAAGGGATGATGGGTTTAATTTGGTATGGTCCGGCACAGCAGAAATGCCATCTCCTCTTCAAGAGGTACTTTCTGTGAGCTGTGCTAGCTCATCATGCGTGTTGATACCCCATTCAGGCTTTCTTGTAACAGGTCTGGGAAAAGGAAAGACAGAATTCAAAGCCAGATATCCAGGTTGGTGGTGATGTAGTTTATTTTTGTAGTTGTCAGTTCAATAAAGTCCTCACAGAATGTGAAAACACGAGGCAGTCAATGTAACAAGAATGTCCATATGTGATAATGACTTCAGGGGATGGAACTGCCCTGAAGAAATACAACCATTTTCTCCATCACAAAATATTTTAGCTACCTGTCTGTTCTAGCCATTACTTAATAACTGCATTTGTTTCTTTTGAGCTGTCAGGGAATACATTATACCTGGTTATATTTTGAAAGCATATATAATATGTCTGCTTTAACTAAAAATCATCTCTGAAGGCTGGATTGAAGTACAGTAGTCAACTGCAAGTATTTAATCAATTAAAAATTCTAATCAGCACTTGGCTGATGAAGAAGGCACTATCTCAGTAGATATGTAATTTCTTGATATTTCATTATAGAAATGAGATTTCAAGATGTGGAGAAAAGTGTGATGTCCCACACAGCTGATGTCATTATTTGGGAGATGTTAGAAACAGATTCAGAAGTGGGTTGGAGCTCCTGATGCAAGTATCAGCAGTGATTCTGATCTTGTGCAACTTTGAGTCACTGGTGAGCTTTAGGTACGTGAAATGCATAGGCTTTTGGATGTAGGTACATGAAATGTGTATGCATTGGATGCTCTTATGCATTGGATTTCCCCCTATAATAAAGCTACAATCCCACTTCCTTTCTTTGTGGCAATAAGGCGCTCTGTCCCATGCTCATGACCCCTAAGTATCCCAAAGCCCATTGTCCAGGTAGGGTGACACAGGTCCCTGTCCCCAAGGGGCAAGCAGAGCTGCTGTGAGCCAGCTGCTTTGTGCTGTGACAGGTATTGACAGAACTGACAGGAGTACATGGGGTCTGCTGGCTCACAGGTGATTTTCTGTGGATATTCTCTGTCCTGCTCTGGGACAGGGGGAGAAGGGCTGCCTGTGTGGGTTTCTCTGGAGCTGCTGCTGGAGAGAGGAGGAAAGGCTGTGAGCTGCTGGGAATGGTGAGCAAAGGAACCTTCTGGAGCTCAGACTCTGGGGCCCATCAGTGGGAGTGGAGCGGGCAGGGCCAAGGCAAGGGCAGGGGACAAATGCAGAGACTCAGAGGTGAGTGAGGGGATGAAGCCTGTGCACCTTGGGAATCGCTGGCCTGCTTTGAGAGGCAAGAAGATTTATTTACACGCCAAGGAGCACCTTCTTGGTGCTCCTTAATTAGTCTTTGAAAATTGATAACATTTTAATATAATTTTGATTCTGAAGGTCAGTCTAATATTGTATTGCATGATGCTAAATTGCTCTTCTCACAGTTAGGGGATGTAATTAAAAGCACAGGCATGCTGATTTTGATTAAGAGTTTATTTTCTTACTAGCTAAGAAAAATTGAGTTTCATGGAAATAATTTTGGGGGTTTAGTTATGCTGTTTCTTAACCTCTTCTTTGCCATTAAACTACTTGTGTGTGAGTGCATGGAACAAAGAGGTATCAGCAGAGCAGATGCACACACCGTTTCCTCTGGGGATTTTTGTAATATCTTTCCCAGGAAACCTATTATGGCACAAGATAGAGTGAGTTTTATGGGACTTAGCCGGTACCAGTCATCTGGGGACTCTACAAAACCTCTGTTGGTATTTGTGGCATAGTTGTTTATTTCACCAGTTCTGCCCCTAGTACGGCAGTAATTTCACAAAATTAAAACTTATGCTTGAACACAATGGCCAGCAGAGTCATTGTGTTCAAGCATAAAAAAAGGCAAAAAAATCAACCAAAAAGCTTGATTATTCTTGTAAGGATTTACTCCTTCGACACTCATGTCTTCTTTGAGTCATTATTTTGGGTTTTTTGCAAACAGCAGAAGTGAATCACACGGTCCAAGCCCAAGCAGAGGTGTCTTCTCCCAAGACTCCACTTCTCAAACACATCTGTGCCATGGTGCCAGCCCTTAGCGTGAGTGCAGAAACATCTCACTTTCAGTGTGAAAGTAAAATAAAGGAGAAATCTTTTTTTTAGCCAAGAGTGCCATAAGGGAAATGTAGCTTGAAATGTGATCATGATGGCTTAAGTACACTTAGGGAAATAACAGGAAATCCACACTATTTTAATTTTGTTAAATTCATGGTTCTTAAGCCGTGTTTGGAATTCCTAGGGATCTGGCTCATGATTTGTGAATGCGTCAAAGTGGCAGTACTGTGCTGTTTTAAGTAACCCAGATCTCACTTATTCACGTCGTGTGCTTGCATGTCACAGAGGGCTGTTTTCCTCTTCTGTTTTCTCCTCTTCTTTTGTGTTCTGTTCTAGAGCTGGATTAACCTCATATTTTCCAGGCAAATGAACATTCCACGTCTTGGGGTGGAAACTTACTAGTAAGGCACATTGTAAAAATATGAGGTGAATTTTCTCTCCATATATATTACCACCATAGTAAAAAATTATTGCAATGACATGACATAAAATATCCTATAAGTCACGAGTGGCTTTATAGTGAATTTTCTAGTTAGAATAAACTTTGCAATTATAGGAGATATTTGAGCTATTTCACATCAACTCCTTTGTAGGAACGGAAAAGATTTTGATTCAGGAGCTGTTGGGTGGTGTTAGAAAGCTCAGTATTTTTCCTCTCACTTGTAGCAGTTTCCCTGTGCAGCTGAGATATTCCTGACTGTCAACCAGCAATCAGTGAGAGCAGTGTGGATGTGGTCAGGGTTCTCCTATGCCCATACCAGGGGGTGCTGCTTCTGACAGCAAGGAGGGTGGGTGGATGGGTGCCACAGCAGCTCTGGGTGTTTGTTGGGCTCAGTGCATGGGGCATCTCAAACTTGCCAAGCTGTAGGAAATGAGTTAGGTCAGACACATCTATGAACTGTGGTTTGACGGTTAAAAGAAGACATTTACATGCTTTTCTGGGTGCAGAAATATTATAGTCTGTTTTGCTGCTGAAGTAGGTTTGAAGGGGAGCCAAAAAAAATCCTTGTGGCTATAGGCTATATATGGATTTGGTTCAAAAAAGAGACCACTTGATCTTGTGGACTGACAGGTATTTTCAATTTTCTTGCAGCATGATTTCATTACTCATAGTTACTAGATTTATTTTGTCCTGCTGGAGGCTCTTATATGGGCATGGGGTAGATTTAATTTGAACAGAGGTCTGGACCTGGCTGTAGTTATAGTACTATTAGTCTGGGGTGGAGAAGGGAAGTCAAACTCGGATTGTTGCTTTGCCTCTTGGCTGATAGCTTATTAAGAGGGAATTAAACTTGTAGGAATAAAAGCTGTTCTTGACATTCCCTTATGCAGAGGAGACAAAGGTGATAATTAAATGGAGGTTAGACATGAAAACTTCATAGCCAGAGGAGAAAAGAAAGGACACAGCAGGATGATGCCTGTCTGTCCCATTGGATGCTGCTGGCTTCTGGTATTTGGCTTTATTATGGACTCCAAAGAGCATGAAGATAATTTTTCTGTTTCTAATGGGTAGGATATGTAAAAATCAGATTGTGTTAAGCAGCTGGTCTGAAAGAGAAGTGACTGCAATTCCTGTTTTAGTGATGGCCTAGAAGGGTAGAACAGCACTGCAATTACACATTTGAAGAATGTGTACCCAGAAATGCAGATCCTGATCTTGCCAGCACAGAGGGGTTCTGTATCCTTTACAAGACTACATTTCTCTGCTTTTTGAATTTCCAACTTCTTCATGCTATCTAATATCTGGCAAACTTGTATGAATTCCACAGGAATATTGATGCAAAGATGGTAACTTAGGAAACAATGCAATTCAAGGAGGCTCCCACTGAACTGTGCACTGCTTCAGTTTGTCTAAGTTGTCTTTGAGGATTACCCATGATGGAGACTACATAAACTTCTGAAGCAATGTGCTGTTCTGTCCTTGTGTTTAGAAATCTTTGCCTTATGTCTAATCCTTTTCCTTACTGTTTCATACACAAACCACATGGGAAGCAGCACATTCCCGTCTGTTCACCAGCCCTTTGCACACTTGGAGGTTACTGTCACACAGCCCCTTCACCCTCTCCTCTAGAATAAACAATCCTGGCATTTCAATCATCCTTTGCAAGTCCCATTTTCTAGAAGCTGAATGATAATGCACTATCTTGATGGGCCACATGAGAGGAGGAAGATGCCAAGTGAAATTCTGTGAGAAATTATTCATACTCAAGGATGTGCTAATGAAATATTTCATAACTTCATTAATATGAACACCAGCATGGTATTTTTTAGATTCATGGACATTTGCATTCCTTCAGTGGGGTGCGAATGAAGTTGTTAAGTTTGCTCTTCTGAGAATAAGTGTTACAGTATAAATTAAAATAAATAGCCTGAAAATGTGTGTACTGGATGTAGCCATCAGTGCCAGCAAACATGTGGCAATGGCTCAGTGTTAAGCTCACCAGGGCACTGGGGTTACAGGCTGGAAAATATCAAGGCTCTCTTGATATCAGAAATACCAGGCTTTCCTTTTATCATGATCTCCATCCACAGCCTGTCTCTTTCATTGCAACCCTGTTGATTCCATTGGTGATGCTAGTTTTGAAGTGTCAGCTGCCCCTTTAGAAGGCAAATGAGACCACTAGAAATGCTCTGTTAGAGTAATTTCTAACATTTTTGCATTGACACAGCTTGACTGAGACATATTGTTGTGTAGTTCTCTCCCTTCTCACAAGCTTTTTTTTCAGTGTTACCAGTTATGTTAACAATGCAACCTAAGACCTTCCTTTTTTTTTGTGGGTGTTTTTTTTTGGGTTTTTTTTGTTTTGTTTTGTTTTGGTTTTTTTTTTTTCTTCTTACCTCAGGACATATGAGTAAGATTTTCCAGCATAGCATGCAAATGAATAACATCATCTTTGTTTCAACTGCTTCTTTATCTCCTTAGTGCTTGCTTTTCCTCATCTTCTTTTCTTTCCCTGTTTCTTTTCTTAAACACTTGTAACTTCTGCTGCACAGCCCTCTGGGAACGCCCTAAATCTGAGAGGGATTTCACAGAGCCTTTTCATCATGAGGCCTGCCAGAGATATATCAAGACCTCTTTTTCACTCCTTGAGACTGACAAAAGGACCAAGAGGAATAAAATTTGATCTCTTTAGAGAAATAGAAGTGGATGAGCTGTTGCTCTATGAAGCTTTTTTCCCTTTTTCTTTTCCCCATCCCACATGCTGTATGTGGCTGGTAGGTAGAGCAGGACCTTGATACATTCTCAGCCAAGAAGCAGCTGTCTCTGTAATTCATTTCATAACTCCTTTGATGCTTCCAGAGAAGTGGAGGGTCAGGGAGAGGCATGGAGACAATTTCTTCTGATAAAAGAAAGAGGAAGTGCTTACTGTTGTGCTCTTCTTGTGGTCTGTTAGCAGATGCTTATCAGATACACTAGGATCTCATTTCTCTCAGTGCAGACTTTGTATCTACATGTTACGTCCCTGTGGCTGGTGAGTCTGACACGAACCTGCAAAGCTGGCTTCAGAGGCAGAAAAACCCTGATGTCTGAGGTGTCCCTTATGCCTCTTAATCATATGGTCTGCATCTATTCTGCTAAAGAAAAATGCCCCTACTCCTAGTTCTCTTGCTGACAGGGTTGAAAAGTCTGCTTTCCTTTTGGAAAGGGCTTTGCTATGTTTTTGAAGACTCTTGATCAAATAATGGCTGTCAAATTTGTTGGACACAGAGCTCTGGTGCTATGCTTAGTGCAGGTTTCTTCCAGAGGGTGAGGATGTCTGTGGCCAATCCAGCTGTCCCACACAGAGGAGCCTGGAGCTATGTTTAAAACTTGTTGCTGACTGCTGCTAAAGTGATGGCTTTGTTTTGTCCCCCATGTGTGTCTCACAAAGAGAAGTTAGAGCAAGAAAAATGATCCAAACTATTTGAATCTTGTTCCTAGTGGGATATATTTTTCTACATAAATTCCAATTAAATATCCACAGGTAGCAGACAAAAGAATTAGAAACACATAAAGAGATTGATATAGAGCTATGTAGCTGTTCCTGTAATAATTGATTTAGAATAATTGAATCATTTTCCTGTAGAAATCTCTTCTTCTGCAGAACGCTATTATATTCTGAAATACCTTTTGTTCCTTTAGTTAATAGAGCTATGTGACAAATGCATATCTGCACTGGCAAATGCAGACCATTTGAACTCTAAAATATTAATTTTAAATGTACCTATGGCTATTTTTAATAGTAATTTAAAATGATCCTAAAAAGCACATGTTGAGATAATGAGATCCATAAATACTGGTTGGCATTATTGATTCACATGTATTGCTTCCGTAGATTACTTCCATTTTCCACATTTCTTTTCATGTCTTTACTAAACAGGGGGCTGGATTTTAAAGGTATTTATTTATACTGAGCCTTGTGTAAATACAATGAAAATAAACGTCTCCAGAGGGAGCAGAATAAATCCAGAGTTTACCATTGTGTAAAAATTCAATCCTTAGTTTTTTGCTTAAGATTAGAGCAAAGTGTTTAACTTATGCTATAAGTAGGGATAAGTAACTTCCCCATTTCCAGAAACATTGGGGGAGCATTCATTATTTCTTGCAGTCGCTGCAGAAGAGCCTACAAAAACAGAAAGGAAAAGCAGAAATGTGATGTAGGAATGAAAAATCATTTTTAGTAGACACAAAGCAAACTGGTGCAGGCTTGTCCAAGATACAACACATTATCTCAGCTTCTCTGAGTGAAATCCTCCAGCAGGTACAGGACATTTGGGTTACTTCTTTTGTCTTTCAGTGTGATGTTCTGTTTCTCTTCCCTCCCTGTGTCATTTATCCAAGCAAAACTCCAGCCTTATGAAAAAAATACAACAAACACAGACCTCATTCAACTTGTGTTCATGGAGTGATTCCATTATACCCCCTCATGTTTCTGCAGGGATACTTATTTTCCTGCCAGGACTTTTTGTTTGTTTGTTTTTGTTATATATAAACCTTTTCCAAAGTGATTTTGTAATAATCAAAATAAGACACGCTGAAAGATTGTTAATACTGGGCACCAAAACAAGCTTTAGTGTTGCCCCTTGTCAGAGCAAAGTGCATCCTTATTAGAAGTGGATCTGTTATTACCACGCTGTTAAAATCTAGTCACCTATTATTGGACAAATACTTGTAAAGAATAAACAGGTCATACAGGGGTTCTGAAGTCTTCACTGGGTTTAAGTACTGTCATGTGAAGTGTCATCAGACTTGCTTGTCACTCCCCCCTCTGCAGAATAGCACTGCAGGCAGAACAGGAATGGTAGAAAATGACATTTTTCCCACACTTCCCATCATTGCTTTTTAAAAGCAAACCTGTTTGTCAGATTCTTGCCTGGTTAATTGATTACGTTAAATTCTGCAGGAAGCTTTATGTTCCAAAAGTATTTTCATGTCACATGGGCTTTACCTTCTCTCAATTGAATTCTGTTACAATAGTCCAGAAATGTATGACTACATAGAAAGAAAACTAATTTTTTTACAAATTACAATTGTGATGTTTTGTGCTGCTTAAAATTAGTATTAAAAAATTCTCATATTTCTATGCTATGGTACAAATGCAAAAGTGAGACTAAATTCTAAGACAATGTAGTGTATGCATTTTTTGTATTATTCTTTATTTTTTGTTTGTTTTATTTCTCATTCTTGTACACATAGAATAATATGGCCCTTGATCACCACCCAGTCAGAAGGTGGGACTGAGGGGATGGGCAGTGGGATATTGAGTTCTACCCATGCCTGTTAGTGTTTGAAGTTCTTAATGTAAGGGGCGTACATTTCATATGGAACGAGTGTCCTTTTTGTTCCTTACCTGCTTGGAGATTGACAGGTTGAATTACTTACAGTGCATGTTTTCCATTCATGAAACTTTCTCCTCAACAGGCTGAAAGAAAAACATGGAGACAAATCTCATGTGGAAGAGATGACACGTCAGCATTTTGGTTTATTGGCCATTGATGATACCGTAAATCACTGAAAGCAGGTTTAGAGCCTAGGAAGCAGCACTATTGATCTCCTTGAGTCCTGTTGCCAGAAATTGTATTAAAGAGCTTAACACGATGATGTGTAGCCTTGTGGCAGCAACATAGCCAAGAACAACCTTTCCCCAGAGATCAGCAAGCTGAGAGTTCAGTGATATAGTGAATTTACTGGGGGAGGTGTGGTGCCTCTTCACTGTCCTCCTAGAGACCAAACTGAGTATCAGGAAAAATATTTACACATTTAGGATTGCGGTGTTTTCAAAGTAATTATCCAAAGGTAGAACAATTCACGTGTTTTCTTCTTTCCTTCCTTCCCTCCCTCCTGCATTTGGGATGATGTGAAACACAAGTTATATTTTTCTGCTTATCATCCATTTTAAAAAACTAAACTGTGGAAGGTGAATGCAAATGTGCAGTAAGATTTCAGCTAACTCGTGTTTGGGATTGTTGCTATCAGAAAGGAAGAGTTTGTTGGTTTATTGCAGTTTATTATTACAATTTAGTCAGCAAAGTATGTTACAACACAGTTGTAGCTGCAAAATTAGTCTATACCAGTGAACTGTTACAGATTTATACTTGGCCCTCTAGTAAAAGGGACTAAATAACACTTACTGAAAGGTGTTTAGTTTTTTTGCGTTTAAAAAGGAATACTTCACTTTCTGTATTTAAATGCAGATTTTCAGTTATTTAGTCCTGTATGAAATTTTAAATGCTTAGATATGAAAGAATGCTTGCACTTCAAAATGCTTGTACTGTTGAAGCAGGCCCATGAAGAAATAGTGCATGAATGCCCACAGGATTGGAAGAGCATGAATAATGGTTCAAGCCTTGGTTTAACAATTGAATGAAAAGCCTGCTTAGCTTCCTAAGAATCATGCTGCATTTGTTTCTAAATGTACCTGGGGTTTCAGTAATTTGGGGACAGGTTTTCAAAATAATAATATCCCCTGGAAAAAAGCCGACAGGCTTTATAGAAGTTCAGTGTTTCACACTCCTGACTGTAGATATCTAACTTAAGTTAGATACCCCTTCAAGACAAAATTGCTGTCATTAGGCATTAGGGTCTACTCATAATGTCTCTGAAACCTGATTCTTAGTTAGGTAAAAAAAAATTAATTCTGCTTCCGAGATTCTGCCTGTTTAGAGAGTCTACAAATGCAAGGCACAGGATTTATTTTTGAGCAGCCTATTTTACAATCTAAGCCATGTAAAATAAAGTAAGAATGAGCATTTTAATAAAATGTAACTGTTTAAAAAAAAGATATAGCTATTTTCTGGTCGTGTAGTACTTAACTGAAATGGAATTGCTGCTGTTTCTCATGCCCTTACCCATGGAGGAATGTGTTTTGGTAGCAATTAGAGATGGACAGTTCCCTGAGGCACTGAGCTCTTAGGTGTTTAGCATTAGTCACCCTTTCTGTTAACTTTGCAAATCGCTTCATTTTCCAGAAGTGGATGGAACTGCTCTTAAATGAGGTGGGAATACTCTGCTATTTTAGGTCCTTTGTTCCTATTTAGAACTTAGAAAAGAAACAGGTACCAAAAGCAAAAAATAAAATTACGGCAAAAAAAGTTAATTAAAATCTACTAGCCCCTCAATTAAAGCCTTAGACCAATGCAAAAAGTTGTAGTGTTTTTTTCCCTATGATTTTGTCATCTTCTCTGTGCTAGTGTTTCCTCTCTAATAAGAACGTGCCGTCGTTTTCACACAAGTGTCAGTTTTATGTGCGTTCATACAGCGCTTCAAAAGTCATTCTGATTTATAAGGCAGCTGTCTCAAGAATTGGGACTCTTCTTTCCATGTGCTAACACATCCCTTTCTACAGGGGTCAATGTAGCTGCAGCATGACTGGAAAAGACTTGAATCCAAAAATATGGCTTTATTCCCAATAACTGCTGTGATTGCAAGTCACAAGTCAGTGACTAAAGCTAGAATTACTGCTCTGTAGATTTCAGCACTTCATCTCTTGAGTTTTCATTTAATTCTGTGTTGTTTAGAAAAAAAACCTTTGTATTTTTATTCAGAGAACAAAATCCTCCACGTCCACAGTCAAGGTCTGCCTCTAATCACTGGAGAAATGGGAACTCTGATGGATGTTCGTGCCATTAATAATATTTGCACCTGGACTTTTTCAGCAATGATCTGTGTTTGCAAATGGTTGAGTGCACTGTTTCAATCAGATATCCAGCAAGTTTTTATTAGATTATTACCCAGAAAACAGAATATGAAACAACCATGAGAATACTGCTTTCTGAAAAAAACACCCCAGACCCCAAACTGAAAATGACCCATTCAACCCAAACTCAACAACAAAACAAGTCCTTTCAGTAGGAGAAAATTCATGAAGTACTGTGGCTGGTATTCCAGCTTTTCCTACAGAAAGCAGCAGAAGCTTCATGAATGTGCTTATCTCCACTGTTACATTTGCTCTCCTCCCCATCTCTTGGAGTGCCATACCAGCTTTGGAATGCACATTTTCAGCTTGCAGGACTGAGGTGTTATTTCTGCTACAATGATAGTATTGTTTCTCCTCAGCTGCAATGCAGTGGTAGATTGTGCCATAACCAGGTTAAATCCTTAGATATGGGGACCTCTTAACCATATGGAACACAGACTTGTTGTTTAATTTCTGTGGATATGAGTGAAGCTTTAGCATGGGAAGAGAGCACAGCTAAGGGATAGAGATAGCCATAGCTGTGCTCTGTGTTCATGATGGGTTCTGTATCTTCTGTCTGTCCTACAAACTGGAAACACACAGTAATCATGTCTGTGGATTTTGTTATTGCTGTAGCCTCTAGTTCTGTTTTATTTGTTATTTTAGGTGAACTCAAAGCTCTAGCCCTGGGTTTACAGCAGCATGTTGTGCTGCTGATTGCTCACAAAAGTCATCACAAAACAGCTCTGAGAAGCTTCTCCTGCAGAAGAAGTGATGTGTTTGCAATTCGGAAGTTAAGCAAGTTGCTAAGAACCATAAGGCAACATTTTAAGTGAAAACACGCAATTTCTTTCCTGAAAAATGGTTGTACATTAGGCAGACTCTCACTGAGGGAGGATAGGAAGGGTGTGTTTCTTCTGCTAGAAAAAAATGCTACTAAATCTGAGCACTTCTACCACATCAAGTCAAGAGTTCTCTTATGAATCCGTTTATAACTTGTGGAACACAGTGTGTTTTTTCTGCTCTGCTGAAGGGTTGGAAAAGCAGTGGGAAGAGTTCAAAGGCTTGCTAAGTTCCTTGAAGTTTAATGGCAACAAAAGTGTTCTGAAGAGATAGGACACATACCTGAGCAATGGGTAGGAGAGCTGTAGTTCTGCCTTCAGGCATGAGAGGAATGATGGACGATGAGTGTGAGGGACAAAGTGCCACCTATGAAATGTGTCACCTGTCTCTGTACTGGAAGTGGGGCTGTTAAACAGCCAGTTTCACTGTTGAACCGTGTTGTGCCAAGGTCTGAAGGCCATCTGGGCTATCTATAGCTTTGCCTAGAAAATATCAGCCCAGGACTTTTGTTAGAGAAGGTGAGAAGCCAGCAGGAGCTTAGGTATTATTCCTTCGGCCACAATTTTGTGTGTGCCTGTGCACTCTTATGGAAGGCCTTCCTGTTAAAGGGATGAGGTGTCTTTTAAGCATTTTTTGTGGGAGAATTGTAGAGGAAAGTTCTCTCAATGTGCTGCACTCTCTGCACAGGGCAGTGTGGCTGGAAGGTGAGCCTGCAGCCAACTCTCCAGCCCAAGTTCTTCTGGTGATTCTGCAGTCTTAACAGCACTTGAAGGAATCACCCACTAAGAAAGCCCACATTATAGAATGTGGAAGTTGATGTGGAGACTCCTCACTTTTATATCACCTTGACCTGGATCACCAGCTGTGTCCAAAATCATGTTTCCTTTTGAACTGATTTTGAAAGGTTTGGGGTGTCTTTTTAAGAAAGTTGGAGATGCAACAGACATGAGCAGTCACTGTCTTTATAGAGATAAGGGATTCACATAATGGTACAAAGAATTATAAGCTGTCTGCAACAATTATAAGGGCATTTATTTGGCATTTCCCCCTAAAATTCTCTGTGATAATCCATTTTACAAATGCAGTTGCTGATCCAATGTTTCTGCTTTCATAATGGATTGACTGCAATTATTGAGGTAGCTAGAGGGTTATTCAGACCACAAAAATGAGGCAGTTATCCTGTGAGCTACTAAGATTAACCCTTGAAAAAATGGCATCAGTACAAAAATGCAGGTAGACATTTTTTGTTGCCTGACTCTCATCTCAGTGCTTGCTTACTTCTTTTCTTGTTCTCCCTCCTCCTTCCAAGACAGAAACACACATGCAAGTGTTGGCTGAGGCACAGCTGAAGTCTTTACTTTAAAATAAGTAAAAAATAAACTCCTTAATTCACCACTGCAGTCCTTGTGCATAAGCAAGATGTTTCCTGTTAATATGGTATAAGCAAGCACTGATCCCTGAGGACACCACATCCTGTGTGTTCTTCCCTTTCAAAGTGTTAATGTTTTACCAATCCCAAGGGAATACATAAACTTCTGGACCATTTTGAGTGTGCTGCCATTTTAACATGGTTTTGCCTTTTTTTTTTTTTTTGGATGTAAAAACCATAGGAATTTCTTTGTGTTCTGTGCTAAGAACTAAGATCTAATCAAGGTTCTTACAGCAGAAGAAATCTCATGTAGATATTTCCATTTCAGCTTAGCTCCCTTTGACTCGTGTTTTGTAGGGAGAGACTGACTCATACTTTACAGCTTGTTGGTAGGGGACTGTCCTCGGATGTGGGACAGCCAGAGGAACTCAGTCACTCAGTCCTGTGCACAGAGACCTTGCCAAGAATTGGGCAGAGCAGACCCGCAGCCCTCCAGGCTCATGGGGCCACACACATTCTTGTTTTGACAAAGTTTCACTGCATAATGGAAACCTTAAGATTTGACTCAGAGTGGAACAGTCATTTCACTGTCTCGGGGCAGTGTCTCCATCCCTGTTCTGTTAAGTTATATGTGGCCTTGCTTTGTCTGGGCAGCATTAGCTGCTGTTTTGCTAAATGCTCCAATTTTTTGTTCCTTTTAGTAATTATTAATCTGTGAGGAGAAGGTAGGAGGGGGGGCATTTAGGTGAAAATTCTCCAGGAACACAGTCTCTTCTCTTAGCAGGCAAATACTTGTGAAAATGGATTTGAAAGACCTTTTGGAATCTCATTTGGAATTAAGATTATTTTCCTGTTGAGATGATTAAATTAAAAGTTTCTCATTCGTCACTTTATATGCTTATGTGGTTTAAGAAGATCTAGAATTAGTGGCTATGCTTTTTGATATATTCTAAGAAATCATAACTCAGAGAATAAAGAGGTTTTCTAGACATGAGATTTCTGAGGATCACCTATGAATAATTCAGCCACCTTTTTTACTGCACGAAACAGAGGTGAGCTGGGAGGATACCAGCATCTTCACTTTCCTGTGAACAATAGTTCAGGGAGAAAAATGAATGAGTTAATTGAAATGCATCAGCTGCTATAATAGTCATGTTCAGTTTGGGGATTAAATTACCCTGAATTTAGCACTGAACAATAGATTTGCTGTCTAAACAATCCAGCTATGTTAAATTTCTCTGGTTATTTCACAAAGTATTGTTGAACAGAGATGTTGGTTTTCTTCACTTTGGCTTTTAAATTTTTTTCAGTTCTTCCTTGCATCTTGTTTCCTGAAGTTGGGAATCATCAGTTCCATTGCTGCTTCTTTATCTCCTTTCAGGCTTTCTCTGTATTTCCATGCTGGAATTGTGTTCACTTCGTCCTCTTTGACCTTGTAGAAATAAACAAGCTCTCTGGATTCTCCTCTTAGTAATTTCAAATCTGTATGGCACTTTTGACTTGTAAAAATTTATAATTTTTTCTAAATTTCTCTAAAGCAAAGGTGATTGGAACTAGGCTTCCAAACCAACTTGTGTTAAACCTCAGCCACAGCAGAATGGTGAACGAAAAGAACCTGACTGGTGGCATATATTTAAAACAGCTCTTTTTCCTGCAGAAATGTTCACACATGATCAAAATCTATAAAGAAAAACTGTCAAATAATCTTTGTTTTGGAAGCTTTGAACGCATTTGTATACCAGGCCCCCCCATCTTGATTTAGGCCCCCATATTCAGTGGCTGATTTTGGCAGCTCTCTTGGAGAGGCAGAAGGTTTTGTAAATGGGTTCTTGTGTGAGATGGTGCTAATAATTGCTCCGAGAGGGTTGATCTTCCCGTTAGAAAGTGCTCCCTGCTTTGCTCATACAAGTGGTTGCTGGCTGCCTCTTTGGAGCCCTTGGGAAGAGTTCCCAGCACTCCAGGGGGGTGTTGGTGTTTTGGGGGAGTGTGTTCTGCTGCAACAGGACTTCAGTTGAAAGAGAGCTGTGAGTGTGACTTCCAGCAATGAAAGCAAACATTCTGTTTTCTGACCAGCAGCTTCTCTTTGTTAAAAATAGTTCCTTCTTGTGCCAAGCCTCCTTACTGTTACCTAGAAGTGTCAGAAATGTAGGTCTTTATAAATTGAGCACTATACGCTGCTTGTCATTTATTGTGGAAAGTGTCTTATTTGAAATCCTCTTATACCTACTCTTCCTTAATAAACAAAACCAAACCCAGGTGTCATGGATTTGGCAGCAGACAGCAAGAACTTAAAATTCCTGAACAGGAACAAATATATCTTAAGGGCCCATATTTACTTTCAAATAATTCTAATAATAATAAACATTTTGCTTTTATATCTCCTTTTTCATCAATAGTTCTCAAAGCACTTTTTGAAAAGAAGTTTGGCATTACTGCACGGTCTTGACTGTGGGAAAACATATGGATACCATACGATCTGGCACCAAGATCACTTAATAGCTGGGTGGCAATTAGAGCCCAGCTCCCTCTTAGACTGAAATGTTATTTCTTCTCTTCTTTCTCTTGGTAGCTTTGGATTGCCAAGGTATTTGTTTAGGAGATGGCAACTTGACTTCACAGATTAGTGTCCAAGTGCTTGGGGAAGGATGTTATTTTTGGACCAAAGTTCAGTTGTATATGGAGATGCCAAAACGTTTACGGGCCCAGGAGTTCGCCCGACCCTTGGAGCACAAACACAGAGAGGCTGGTGTGAGAATTATCTGAACTGTGATTCTCTGTTTGAATTGCTCATTCCTGCCTTCTCTGAGACACTGAGCTGCAGTCTGAGCATCAGAGACAGGCTGAAGGGAGCTGTGCTGCTGAAAGTGTGAGCTGGCTTAATAAATATTTGAGTGTTAGAGGTGAGAGTGAGAAAGCTGATAGAAGTGGATCCATCATAATTGTGCTTTTGTAAAAGATGGAAACAAGCAGTACTTTTAATCCATTATTTACTTACTAGATGGTATCTAATTATTTTGGCAATTTTCAAAGTCAGTAAAAGGCTCGACTAATTCCAAATTATATTTTAACTCATACTGAACTCTGTTTTCCAGATAAAATATGAGCAATTTTGATGCTTTTATGGGTAAAATACCTTCTTGTGTGTGAGAACTCTCATAATTTATCTGCTAAAGTACTGGAGGAAAAAAAATTAAATATGATACTCATTACAGTGGTCTTTTCCCCAGTTTGTTCTGTGCTTTTTCTACAGATTCTGGGAGCTGTAAGAGGAAAGCAAAGATTCAGAAGTCAATAGAGCAGCTTTGTGTCCCATCTAACATTCCTCCTTTCAGTTAAAAAGCTGTTTGGACAGGTCACAAATGACAGTGGTCTATTTCTACTAATAAAACACAGTTATCAGTATAGTGGGCAAGAATAATTAACTGTTTTCTTCTTGGAGATTCTTGGTGTGTATAGAAGTCATTTGTAGGCTGAACTTCCAAATATGTCAAATGGACTTAATGTACTTTTGAGCAAGAACAGTCTTGTAGTCCTTGATGCTGCTGAGATTAATCTCAGGACTGCCTTAAATTACTCCAGCTAGTAGCTTAATTGTTTCCATATAGAACAATTCCTGGTATCAAAGGAATTCTCAATTAGGGTAAATTTGTTATGTGGTAGAATAACAGGTTTAATGATAAGGGTGTTCTGCTGCATATCTCTATAAAGACAAACATTTATTCTACCAATGAGCTCAGATTTGTTTTTTCCCACATCTTCGAATATTTGGGTTCTTATTTCCAGCTTTGACCTGTTAGAGTTGTGGTGGCCTGGCAGGTTCTTGCTGCAGGATTTGAGCCACAGTCACACACATCTGCATGTCAGGAATGTCAGAGCCCAGTCTGGTTTTGGACCTGTTGCTGTTTAATGTTTGTTAGTTTTTAAGTGCAGAAGACACATCTGTGCTGAACTTTGAGAACTGCTAAAAATTGTTGTTTTGTCATGACTTACCTCCAGCTACCTGAAAAAGGTTTTCAGAGCTCTGCAAGAAAATATTTTGACCAGTTAATTTGATCCCCACCTTTCTTTTCCTACCCTACCTTCCTCCTCCTCTCCTTCTCCCCTCCCTGCTTCTTTAACCACGGACCATACATGTGAGCTGACAAGTTTTATTTCAACTGTAACCCTGTGTGACTGGAAAAGAACTGAGATAGAAACTCCAGTGATTGCTTCTACAGTGGAAATCTTGACAGAACCATAGATCTGTTTTAGTGGCACAAGGAAAATGCTATTTTGGCTGGTATCAGTATATGGTAAAGGATAGTCAAATTCTGATTACAAGAAAAAGCTTTATAAAAGGGTCAGTTCTACCCCTGATGTGAAAAACAGGGAGCATCATTTTCATCTGGATTTTTGTGTATTCCAAAGTAATTTTATGTGGATCAGGAATAAAGGTGAAGATAACAGGAGCAACTGAAGAGCCTGAACTATTGGAAGGGAATAGTGATACACGTGCACGTATCTGTCATCCAGATGATTGTTTCATCACCCTAAAAGCAAGGGGAACTTGTCAAAAGTTTTTCCTCTGCCCTCTTTAACCTTGCTATCCCAGTGTTCATTTGGAGTATTTTAAATGAATTCTGCACAAATTCAAAGGCAGTGGAGTAATAATAATTCTGATCTGGGCCCCAAATTTGTAGTTATTCAGAAGAGAGAAAAAAAAAGTTTATTTGTTGTGTTTTCTTCTTCTCCATAAAGACAGAACTTTGGTTAAGAAGCTTGTGACAGAACCTACCTTCAACCTTAGCCTGGCTGTCAAACAGTTTTTGTCTCAGTATTTTAGAGCCGTCTGTAAATCTTGGGTCTCAAAGTTCCACATGAACATGATAGAGAGTAGGATTGTATAAAGTCATCACTAGACATCCATTTTATTCAAGGGATAAGCAGAAGTAGGTGATGCAGTTGTGGTGGCTGGCTGTAATGGACTGAACATCTTCCAGACTTCTCCTATCTTTTTGTACAGACTTGAAATAGTAAAGGTTCCCCCTTATCACTAGGAAGTGGTTCTGGTGCCTAATTTGAAAAGTAATGCTTTACTTCTAGGGAAATTTGTCTCACTTCAGCTCTCATCTTTCATTTTTTCTAGTTTTTGTGCTTCAAGAACCATCTGGTATCAGATTTTTTTCTGTTATTGAATGCTTTTTCGGTATCTTCTGATTAATGAGATGCATGGAATTTGTCAGATTTCTCACCGTGAGGTAAAACCTTCTTATTGTTTTAGTGTCATGGTTATTAAATTAATACAGGAGAGGACATAATGTTTTCTGGAAAGGACTCACCCTGTGGTGAGTTCACAGGACTGGTGGACCTGTACTTTGCAAGTTGTAAATGTGTCTTGTGGAGGTTCATACTAAGCAGTAGCCATGTAGAATTTAGACACGGAAGGAGGCTGATGCCTTCTACTAAATTTCCTTGATTAATCTCTGAATGATGTGCTGAAAAAAGGAAATTTAGAAAATAAAACTCTCAGTGGAGGAGCCAAACAGTCAGAAGTCTCATCAGATCTTAAATACTGCTTCAATTTTAATTTATGAGCACTATTGGCTAGCAAAAAGAAAGTGTTCAGAGATTAGCCTGACTTCTGATGACAGCAGATTCTTAAGCAACTGAAAACCTGCAATATATTTTGCTCATTCTGGTAGAGTAGGCTAATTATAAAACCATATGGGAGACATTGGAATACTGTGTTACACACATATTTGATGTGAAGTGATGCCTTTTAAACAGAATAAAAAAAAATCACTGAAATTTCAAAAGACTTTCTTTTTCATCAGTCATAGATCAATCTCCACATGATAAAATGTGAAAAGAAAGTTCCTAAAGTAAAAAGTGAAAATGGACTCATAGACACTACTGAAAGACCTCCCAGCAATAAGACAAAGTTGACAAATTTTGACTGGGAAAGGAAAGCATTGAATCAAGACTATTGAATGTAGTGGGGGAGTTGTTCAGATGGATTAGTGAAGGACTCAGATTTAACTAACTGACTACATGTGGATGGTGTATTACTAATTAGTTGTTTTTTTCTTTGTTAGGTTAATCTCCCCCTAATCCCCAACATGCTCTCAGAAATGAGTGAATTTCATTTTATTGTAAATTTAGTAGAAATTACCATTACTAATTTCATCTGAAAGTCGTGAAACATTTTAGGGTAGCTACCTTTTTTTTATATACAGTTAAATTATTGTCCATGCTGTGTTCTCATGAAGAAAAGGCAGGTCTGACCAAGAAAGGGGGCTATAAGCTGTGTTTGCTGTCATTAATATTTGCTTATTTTTAATACGTATCTATTAAAAGCTTTTTCATTATTTTGCTGAGGGATCATGTCAGCCTGCATCAAATTTTTATTTGTTCATTCTTCATTTGTTTGCTTTCCAAAACCTTTTTGGTTTCTTTCTTCCTCTCCTTCTGTTTTCTTCCTTGTTCTCTGGAATTGCTCATGTTCCAAAAATAGCCAGACTTGGCTGTAATGATTTAGCTTTCAAGTGGCTATTTTATTTTTTTTTTCTGGGAGGAAATTTCCTGATTTGGTAGAGTTAAGAACACTGAGTTTTTTTTTTTTTTCCAATTTGGATCTTTTTGCCAGTTTTGAGGGCTCCCAGTGAAAACAAGGGACATCACCAATTCAGAAGCCAAGAGTACTTTTACAAGTCATCCTGGCATGTGGTTCTGTAAGTGACTGCTCTCCCAACCTGCAGACCAGAACCAACTCCATTGGCAATAATAGAGTTCCATGGTAAAACAGCAAAAGTGAACTCAAAACTGAGCCTAATTCAATTGGCTATCACATGACAACGGCTGGTTTGAAGCATTCTGAGTTAATTTCTAATCACTGTGTGTCTATTTTTAATAGAGTTTAAAGCTATAAAGAGTGAGAACTAGAGATTTGGATTTCTAACTGTTTCTAACAGCTGGCTAAAGTTCTTGGACTGACACACAAAATCATCCTTCATAACATATAAACTGAAGGATAATCAATGTATTTTTTTTTCTGTTACTTATAGCTCATCTAAAGTTCTTTATAAGTACAGTATGCCATTATCTTGCCATCTTGAGTGATGGCTCTATAGGTGGAGCAGATTTTAGGAGTCTTTGGAAGTTTTTTTGTTATAAAGAGGTTTCTCCAGGCCCTTCAAAGACCCTATCATTCACATAATCCTTGTTGTCTTTAAATTATGATAACATTCCTTCTTGTCACATCACACAGACCGTAATGGAAGGCAAAGATTAACCACCTGGGCCATTTACTGCTAAGGGCTAATAACTGCAAATCCAGCAGAAAGGCATTGCCACTTCAGCAGGTACAGCAGTGACTGCACTGCACAGGCAAGCCCATTAGCACCTTAATCCTCAGGAGTGTGAGCATGAGAAAACCTGTTCTTCCAGAGCTGGACAGTAATTGTGGTTGCCATGTTTTCTCATTGCAGTAGATATGTTTTCATTAACATTCTAGATGGATTTTTTTTTCCATTCTGCCTTGTCTTGTTTGATTGACACCAGCTTTGTAGCTTCTCAGAGGATGGGTTGTATCTCAGCATTCAATTTAGCACTTCAGATAGTCCCTTCTTTCCTTTTTTTTTATTAAATACAACTTTTTGAAAGTTGATGTTTCTTTTTACAGTATTTTCTAGGGGCTTAAAGCTTTAAGACCAACATTATTATATCAGTCAAGTGCCAGCAGGAAAGTCTCTTAAAAAAGAAGGGAATAAAGTAATCTATAATCCACCTTGACTAATGTTTGTCAGACCAAAGAAAAGGAAAATTTAGCAAATAGAATTTTTAAGGACTGGGAAGGGGGGGCATGGTGGGAGGAAGGGGCATATTTAATAATGATCAGGGGATTGAGAAGAGCTTAGAAAAGAGGTTTTTCCAGATGTTGTAATGTGAGGAGGCCACATGCTAAGTTTATTTGCAGAAATTAATCTTGCACTGATTTCTGTGTTATGGAAGGATCTTGTTTTTGTATTTGTTTCCATAAACATCTTGATTTAAATATTTCACATGTATCAATTACAAATGGATTGAAACAAGAATAACAAAGGGGCAGTTAAGAACAGTAAATTTGAATGTTTTATTATGTATGACATATTTCCTTCTCTCCTGTCCTTTCAGAGAGGTAGGCAGATGCCCATGAAGGCTCTGGTCTTTGTCAGGGTTATGTGGACAAAAACAAAGGGTGGGGCTGAGCTGGGGAAAGGGGACCATGAACTATTCTGGTGGGAATGAGGGAGCAGTGGTTGTGGAGCATGGAAGGAAATAAAGGGAGGGAGAAAGGGAGAGAAGGACCAGGCCTTGCAGAAGCCCAGGGATGCTGAGGTGAAGTGGTTTGTGCTGGCATTAAGGCTCTTTAATTCTTCACTTGAATGCTCCTGGAATGGGAAGTGGAAAGAATCAGAGCTAGCATTTGCTTCAGAGCCTTTGTTTAATAACCAGGGTTGCAGGCAAAAGGTTCTGGAGGGATGCTGCAGAACATAATGATCATGGAATTATGGGCAGCCCTGCCAAGCATCCCTGACTGGCACAGCCTCTCTGTTCTGTCTGAATTCTCCCCAGGATGTCCTTGGCCTTGCCTCAAAATGAGAAAAAAGAAAATCCCACAAATTTCACTTGCCCTGAAAATGTTAAGTTGCATATTACACTATCAAACACTAAACTAGGCAAAATTAACAATAGAGGGTATAACATTATAGCCATTTTATAGAAATTAAGATGCCACATCTTGTAATTTTTTTCAAATCCTGTATTTTTATATCATTTACATTATATAAATAGTTCAAAATATCTTTAATAAGTTAAGTTCTTTGTATAATAAGATCTTTTTCTTTAAGCTATTTATTTTAATAATTTAAGAGTCACAGAGTGAGATTTTTTTCAGCTAGCAGCAGAGCCACCTTCATTTAAAATGCAGTTAACTTGGCTTCAAAATTAGGTAGGTGACAAAAGGCTGCAAATTTTCGTTTTTGTTTTGTGTAAGCTGTAGGTAAAACCTGATCTCCATGTTTTTTGTTTTAAACAGCTCTAATGAATTCTGTTTGTCTCGAATAAGCAGCATAGTACCCAGCAGTAGATACTGTGGTCTTAGCTAAGGATATGGAAAGGCTCAGATCATGTTGTGTTATTTGAAAAATCGTGTGTCATTATGGAAATAAAGAAAATGTTAGAAGAGATGAGCTTTCTGGGAAATTGTTTGGGTTTCTCCAGGTGTCAATTCTTCACTTGCAAAGTTATGAGGCTTCTTCCAAAGGATGAACCAACTTTCCATTTTTCTTTACCAAGAAAATAGGAGAAAGTTTCCCTGTAAGGTGGGCTTTCCAGCATGTTCAATACTGCATACCTTACAAATTTTCTAAAAGAACTTAAACCTCCAAACCCTAAACTAGCCCTCAAATAAACCACACAACCACTCCACTTCCTCTGCAGTTTTCTACTCCAGGACATTACTTTCCAAGGAGGAACTTTTACAGGTCACATTTGTATGTCCTTTGCTAGGCTTGGCCTTGAAATTGTGTTGGGGCATAAGATACATTTGATTACTATATTTTATGCTGCTTATTCACTGCTAACAATAAATACTTGATGTTGGGCAGCTACTAATAGAAAATCTGGGCACTTAGAGACCTGTATATTCCCTCAGGAGGCACTGAGTTTTAAAGCCAATGTCCCTTCTACCATCTGTGACTGGCCTGTTTTATATCAGGGTTCTCCCTGAAGAGGTCTGGAGAGCTTTAGGAAGCATGATTTGGTCAACCTCTGTCTATTTATGGGTAAGGATAGCATAATCCTAAATATTAGAGGTGTGGGGATCAAGAGTACCTTAATCAGTATTTGACAAAGTATTAGACAGATTCTGAGTTGAATTTTGATTTCCTCACTGAGAGCTGTGGTTCTCAGGGATGAAGAGGGAAAGAATCTTGTAAAGGGGCAAAAATTTAAAACCCAGTCTTGACACCAGTTTTTGAATCCCAAAAGACTGTTGCTGTTGAGTAAACAGTTGTAAAAGAACTCAGTGGGAGGCGTTATGTTTTTGAGAAGTCTCAGACATTGAATCTTAAAAATCATGTAGCAAACCTTCTTGTATCATGTTTTGTACTTTCTGATAATTAATGCAGCCCAGCATAGCTGTCATTAAATTGTATGCATTTTGTAAAAGAGCTAAAGGATTTGATTTGACTTGTTCAATTGGAAAATCCTCCATAGGCTCATCCTAATTACAGCTGCTGTGTCTATATTTACAGTGTTCTTTAGAATTGGAGTTTTATAATGCTACCAAGAAGTTGAACCTCTTTTTCTGTTTGTACTCTTGTGGCATCTGAGAGTACAAACCAGGCAAAGGCACAGTGACTGATTACAGAAGGTTTCTCCTGGTGTTTTCTCATTGCTTTGTTGAAACAAATCAGTATCTCAATATCAATGTGGGATGCTGGTGTTGGGAAAGGGAGAGCCAGAAGAACCCAGAATTCAGTAACTAAGATGTGACACAAGCTAAGCTCAAGTTTCAAGGCTCAAATCAGACATTACTTAAGCTTCCATCTTCCACGTGAGCCCGAGTGCCAAAGCCTCAGGCTGTTGAGGGGCACACGGGTGTGTCTTTCTGTCTTTGCATAATTTTGGCATGAACTCAGCTCTGTCTTGATAGAGCAAAAGAAGGGCTAAATTATCACTATTCCACCTGCCTCCCCCACCAATGGAATTGTTTTCTAGCTAGGCCAATTCCCCGATTACTCTCCTGCTGTGAGATTCAGTAACCTGTCAGAGGTCTGTTGTATTGCAGGAACTGAGCCAGGCTCTGTGAGCCAGTGCAGGGTATTAAAGCCCACAGCAATTCCTCATTTGTCTTTTGCTGTAGGATGTGGTGTGTCTGATCACCTGAGGTGTACAATATTATCCATATTTTCTGAATTAGTAAGTAAAACTTGTAAAAAAACAATGATTTTTTTACAGTACTTAGAAGATATTCCCTCTCATCCTGTAATTATATCAGCCTGGAATTCAAGCATTCTTACAGAACTGATGTAATTGCATACACATCAGTAAAATAAATGTGTTCCTGAATACTCATATTTTTGTATTGGCAAACATTTGCCTTACCTTGGTGTAATACTGAACCTGTTCTCCAAGACAGAACTTAAACCTCAGAGTTTGGTCATGAAATTATGATATTTAAATGGGATACAGAGCTTAAAATGCCCCCACCTTATCAGAACTTCTTAGTACAATTTTGTACTTGCATTGTTTGCTCTTGTTAATAAGAACTTTCCTAAAGCTTAAGACTTGAATAAATGAATGTTTAATTTAAGTAGAATGGTAAACTATCCAAGGGTTTGTGAATGCCTGGGGTTATCCCTTGGTTACTGCATCTCTGAAAGTTCACTGTGAAGCACGGATTAAACCACCAAGCTTTTATTTAAATGTTGTGACCTGCCAAATAGACTCATCAGGCAGCTGCAGGGATAGATTTAGATTTCTCTAGGTCTGCTTAGAAAAACAGCACAAATCTCCCTAGCAATTCCTCACCAATGTGGTAGGGGTGGAACCTTCAGAATCTGTGACTTCAACTGGGAATGGGTCACTGGTCTCTGACCAGCCTGACCTCGCTGAAGATGTCCCTGCTCATTGCAGGGGGATTGTACTAAAGGTCCCTTCCAACCCAAGCCACTCTGTGTCTGTGATTCCCAGCTCTGTTAGCAGTGTAAAACCTCAGCTTCCTCTGTTGCTGTAAAACCAGCATGGGACAATCCAGGAGGAATATTGTCTGGCTCAGCCAAAACGTTTGTTGGGGTGGAAGGCTTCTTTGGGAGAGGTGTAGGACGAGAACCCATTGTGCTTTAGTTCATCCATAAAATTAATTGCAGGCCTCTGTTGTTCTTATAGCACCCTTTCCAAAAGGGTGCCAAAAATGATTTACTAATTCCTTCACCAGGCCTGCTGGACAGAAGAACTGGAAAGAGGAGCAAGACCCATGTGTAGAGCTGGAGAGTATTGTCCTGCATAGAAAGGATCAGACTGACAGAATCAGAATGTTTTCTGTAAACCAAGTTTTGACCACGTTTGCCTTGAACAGTGTAACTGTAACTGGTGTGTTCCTCTAACAGTGAGACCGCTTCTGTAATGTCTTTTTGTTTTGTTTTATTTCCCCCCCTAACCTATAAAGACTAGATTAGTGCTAGACATTTTAGCTGTTCATCTGGTCACAGGAATTAGAAAATGAGGGATTTTTTCACAGTTAAAATATTACTTTGCTTTGAAACAACGTTCTTGGATGAATTTTCATAATGCCTCTTCAAAATGTTTATGAAACAGATGTAAGAATGATTTTTATGAGATTTTTGTAAAAATTTATTCTCAACATATCAGTGGTTGATTTTTTTAATTCTTAGAACTTGTATCGATGTCACTCTATCGAGCAACACGAAACGCAGAGACAAACGCAGCCACACCCGAGAGAAGGCAAAGAAGAGAGAAACTTTATTTTGGTTTTCCCATTATATAGGGTTCTGGAAACGACCATCGATTGGAAGGTGAAGCTAACACCTCTCCAATGACACTGGTCAATGACAAAGTCCATCAAACCTTTCTCCTCCCAGGAGAAGGAATGAAAAACAAAAAGACAGTTAGAAAAACATGTGCATGTTTACAAAAAACAGCGTGAGAAACTCCATCACAAGAATGAAAACATCAGAAGGCTGAAAAGTGAGAGTGACAGTATCAATTTACTCATTTTTAGTCTCAAAGGATTTTGTAGTGAACTTACTCTTAATAGCAAATAAAAAAGATGCTCCCTTTCCTCCAGGTGAATTGGCAGAGAATCTGGATTGTCTGTACAAAGAATATAATTTTAAATGGTACATTATGACCTTAATTTTGAATTGTAAGGCCCTTCATCCTGAGAGGGTGAACAGCCCCCAGGCACTGGTGCAAAGGGGGAAACTGGAGTAAAGCTCAGGACTTTGGCAGTAAGAAAACTTGATCCCTCCATCTCTGCCAATGAGCTGGTGTGATTTAAAGTTTCTACTCTGATTTTGTTTTCTTGTATATGAAGCCAGGGTGGCCCAGAAGCCTAGTAATCAGCAGAACCTGGCTGGGAGGTAAATCCCCTTCACAGGCTGGCATCTCTGCACTGTCACAGCTTCTCAGGGAGATTACATGAGAATGATGTCTTGGATGGTTAGTCAACCTTGACAGCTCTATGGTAGAGCCAGTTACAGAATCTATTGCAGAACCTGAGCATTTCTGTTTAATTCTAGGCACGGAGACAAACCAGAGATACTCTATCTGAAACTTGATTTTAGCTCGTTATGGTTTCATGCACATGTCAGTATTTTCTGGTCTGTAATGGTAATCAATAGCTAAAGAAAAAGGTAAATTTATATGAAAAATTATTTATCAAAATGTTTGTTGTACAAATTGTTCTTTCCTAGGCTTGCACCAGCAAAAGATATTTATTGACTTTAATTGAATATGACTGCATTCTGTATTCTAGGCAGAACAATTTTTTGCTACTCTCTGCCTCTGTATTTGCTTTTCAAATTCAATTTTCTATACCAAAGAGAGTGAGAAGGCCATTTAACACAATGATACTTACTTAGAATACTGATTATATAGTGTTCTCTGTCCCCTTCCCATCTTTGAGACACTTTATTCCCTGAAGAACTATAGCAGTATTAAAAATCATAAACTGTGGCAGTAATAGACAGCTGATAGGCTTCATATATGGAAAAATAACTTCTTTCAAGTTTTTTCATCATGATAGACACATAAATTAGGATTGAAATTAAAAATTCCTCGGGGATATTTTCTTTGCTAAAAAAGTGCTTCCTTACATGACTTGGTTTAGTTATTTTAGCTCTATAAGTAAAGTGCCTTGCTTGTTGTAAATAGCATATTAATTGATGTTAATAAGAAGTAGCTATATTGCAAATAGTTTGTGCTATGGTACTAAGTTATCATCTATCCTCAAGCTACAAAATTTATTGGTGTGCTGGGCCAGCATTATCGACTGAAATGGTGCTTCAGTTACAGACACTGAAAATGGGGGTGAAAAAGCATGCAGGTTTCTTCAGTCCCTGCTTCTCTAAGCAAATTCTTCTCTAACTCTATTTGCTGCTACTAGGAAATGCTGTTAAAATGTAGGATCATTGCAGAAAGTATAATTTCCCATTTATGCTGACGTGGGGTTCTACAGTGGACAATGTCATAATAAAGTAAGATTGGTTCAACTGTATATAATAACTGGCTCCAGTGCAGGCTAAAATTCCTGCCAATAGGCTAGTGCTCTTTTCCTGCAGGGAGAAAACAAACCCTTTTTCAGTCTTCTTCTAAGGGATATTGTGGAAGTTTGGTACCTTCTGACTCTTTGATGGGTATGGAAAGGGGGAAATTATGTAATGAGCTCGTTATCTTGGAGCCAATTGACTGCTCTGATGGAAGTGGAAGGCTTAAGGTGCGCATGGATTCTTTCCTTCATGTTTCCTGGAAGGAATCTATTGTCCACAGCAATGATCTGGGAGAAGGCAGGGCTGTAATTTCACCATAACTTCCTCCTGAGCAGGAATGACAAGCCTACAACCAAATAAAAGTCTGAAGTTGACTTTTGGTCAAAAATGTTTTCTTGCCCACTGTAGAGTCATCCACAATTCCCCTTGCTCCATACAGCTTTCTGCTTCACAGTTTTCTGGGTTTCTCAGTCCGGACACAAGGAATTCTTTGTCAGACAGCAGGTGCTTGCATGCTTCATGGGGAGTCTGAAGCACAGGAGAGTTCCAGGATGTTCTCTCCAAGCCTGCTCAGGCAGGCACTGACCCGTGCAAGGCAGAGCTGAGTGCTTTCTGAGATGAGTCCTCCTGGTGAAGGGAAGGCGGCTGCTGCCAGAGATCACCACTGTCCTTCTTCATACTGAGAAGCTATTTCTTTAAGCAAATGTCTATATTTGAGAAACTTACCCCACTTAGTTCTGCTGTATCATAATAAGGACAGCACAAATTCCAGTCCTTCTAGAAGAGTGCTGCCAGGGTACAATTTTGTGCTACACAGGAGTTTATAGCTGGACATTCAATACTTTAGTTTTTACTTAGGTTAGATCCTCTATTTGCAAATAGGACACCATTTACACTGTCAAATACTCTGTTTCTATATATCTTCCATTAATCTAGAACTTACTGTTGCTTTATATCATTCTGTATTTCCCAGTGCTGGTGTAATACATGAATGTAGCATAAGTATTATTGTGTTAACTCCTTTAGATTTAATGTATATTTTTTTCTCTGGTTTTCAGGCTAGTGCAGCCCTGATTTTTATTCTGTACTTACAGTATGATAAAAACAAAGTAGCAGAATTGCAAATTTTGACCTTTCTGTCTTAATTATGGTGTGTATTATTTTATGCCTTCGAGGTCTTCTAGTTTAGGAGGAAGTTAACTTTGGTGGGGAAAGCTTGTGACAAATGCACTTGACAGCTTAAAAATTTTCAGTCGATGCCCTCAGATTCTGATGTGCATTTTTGTTCTGCTGTCTAATTATAGCACCAGAAGAAGGGTGTACAATATGTTGCTGCTTTCTTCCTGCAGTGCAGTAGAGTGAATTTTTGCTTAATGATGGAGGAGTAAGATTCTGTAGTGCACCAGGAGCTCTGTCTTGCTCTTTGAGCAAAGCAGAAAATAACTCCCTCATATGTTGTCATAGAAAAGAACCTGAGTCTTTATGTTAGTACTTGACAAGGAACCTCTCTAAAGTGAGGAAATAGTTTAATATTGCTTATAGATTCTTGCCATAGAGTTACTGCATAATTTTGTGTAGTGCTTTTTCTTAGCATTTTATTATTAATGCACACATCCCAATGCACCACCATCTTAGCTTGCAGATAATAGTATTTTTAATTCTGTTAGATTTTGGGTTACAAATCCATAAAACCAAAATATCTGTACTGAAGCTTCTCTGCTTCTGTCTTTATGCTGAATAGGTACAACCCAAGGAGTAGATACAAACAAATGATTCCCTGTGCAGCAATTAAGATAGGAAGGGTATTTGGAGGATGAATGCCAAATACTCTTTTTAACTGTTTAGTTTGCTCTCCAGCTACTGGTGAGTTGAAGGGATGAAATTAGCTGGAACATTGAGAATGGTTTGAACAAAAGACTCACCTGCTCAGGGTCATGTAAGAAAAAGTTTAGACAAAAGCATCTTGTTTAAAACAAAATGTATCTATCCAAGCTAATCCATGTGGATAACACATTTAGGGTTTCCAGTGACAGGAGGTCATAGCCATCTGTATTTGATGAATAACATTGTATCAAAGTCAACATGCCGTGGGCTCACCAGAAGTTATCAGAATTATCATTTCAATTAAACAGATGGCTGAGGAATCAAATGAAGAGCCTTTGAGTGATGGCTATGGAATCAATAATGTCTTTCTGAGCTTTATTGATTTATCTTTGTCCAGGCAGTAGAATTGATTTATGTCTCTAGCTTTATTTTGATAAGTCAATGATAGCTCAACTATTCCTAAATTAATGTCTTCTTTTTGTGGGGCTTTAATTATTTTTTTCTCCTGGTGAAGAGACAGAATTTTACATCAAGCCAAACTGATTTTACTAAGTAATTCTGTGGCTAACAGGGTATCATAAATCAAGGAGAAGGATGATCTCTGCAGTTTCACATGGAATGGATCACTTAGAATTGTGGCAAAGGCATTTATTTATTTAACCAGTCAGATGATACTGCATTTTTCCTCTTTGTGCTAACAGACCGGTTGACGTTTGCAAGCAGACAGGATTCTTGCTGTGAAGAATGCAGGAGTGTGAGGATTGTAATGTCTTTCCACAAATAACAGGGAAAAAGAAAAGAAAAATGTGTCTGTGTGAGAGAGAAGAAAGGGGCAGTCCAGCTCCATAATTAAGCTGCTTTTGCCATATGGTGCATTCCAAATATATGTGAAAAGATCTAACACGTGGGGCTCAGTCTGGTGGTGTGGGGAACAGAGCCTGGTGTGGTACCAGATTGCTTCTTACAAACCCAGAGAGCAGGGCTGGTTTTGCTGCTGTTTGAAATGTTCATATCAGTAAAGGTTTTGTTTTCCAGGTCATTGAAATATTGGCAATAATTTTACAAGCTTGTAAAGCAAGCACTTCACAGCTGCTTGCTTGCCTTTTTCTTTTACAGTATGTACCCTTAAAAGTTCCTAGGAATAGTTCTTGGGGTTTTTCCTAAAAAGTAAGAATGAAAAATAGCACCAATAACTAAACCTTCCCCTCCATGGTCTCTTTTCTGCAATGTTTTCCAGTACCAAACCCAGGTAAATTGTTCAGTAAATACTGAGTAAGTGGAACCTGTGCCAAGATCTGGTGGTAACTGAACCCAGGAGCTCTGAGGCAACCAAAAATTGTTTGAAGCTTATATTTTTATTGGCCTAATAGTTAGATCATAGTAGCTCTAACAGGACCTAGCCAAGCTGTGCCTTCCTGCTAGCTTGAGCTTTAAAAATCTTGGTGCAGCCTTATACAATGTCATATATTATGTATATCATAATTTATTCTTCTGGGGATTTTCATGTATAAAACAGAGCATGGCTACAAGTTTCTTGAACTATTTTGATCTGTATATATTTTTTTTAGAAATGAGAGGAGAAAGTAGTATTGAAATGCAGGGTGTTTGGAAGGAATGCCAGGAGAATTACTGGGGTCGTAATTCTAGCACTGGCTGATGTCAATAATCAGGTATATGACTTCATTTCTTTTACCTTCATCAGTGATTAAAAGGATAAGTGGGCCCAGAATTAGTAAATCCTACCTATTTTGAAAATTCCTTTAGTTTTGGTGGTAGCTTAGGGTCTCAATTCCTTTGAGCATATAGGTCCTTCTCTTTAATTACCTTTATCAGGTAAGCTATGTGGTTTAATTTGTGCCAGGTTTTTTGAAGGTCATAAATTCACAGCCCTGTTGTTACTGAGTAGGCAGAATAGAACTGCTATGTTTAAAAAAAAACAACTCTCAAGGCTGGAAAAAAAGCTAATTATTTGACCTTAAAAAAGCAAAATAAAGAAAAAAACAATACCTGGAAAAACAACAACAACAACAAAAAAGAAGTTCTTGAATTTGAGAAATGAGAAAATACTTTTTCCACCAAAATACAGGGTTCTTCAGGAAGGTCAACCCACTGTATCTTCGGTTGATTTTTCGTCATAATTATAATTATTAAGTGGCATTTGAGACTTGTGTAACTCAATATTCCAGATTAGCTTTTCTCTGAAAACATAAACAGATAACTCTAATCAGATCTAATCTAACAGGAATATTGTAGATAAACCTACATATTTAAAAGTTTTTTAGTATTTAGTGCTCTCTTGCTGTTGAATGATGATTATTTATATAGTGGATGCATAATTTCTTTGTGACTTGGCACAATAAATATATGTACACATATAGACAGGTATCTTTTAAAGTTTTAGTCTTAAGAGACTCAATTAATGATAGTGCAGAGATTTAGAGGGGGACATGTTGCAGATGTGTAACAGGTCTTGCTAGGTTTTCTTTTCTCTAAATGCATGTGTTTTCTGCCCAGTCAAGTCCATGATCTGAAAGTACTGCTGCCTTCTGGGGTCTCAGAAAGCTAAGTAATAAAAGGCATTTAAACATGCTTGAATAAAGAGGCCCACTTGGGGGTGTGTGTGTGTGTTTGAAATTCTACACTGAAGAGATTTACAGTGCAAGGAAAGCCATTGTGCAAACCCCCCTTTTTTTATTACAGCGCTATAGGATGGTCAGTCAGTTTCAACTTAGGTAATGTAGTAAAGTTATGTAGAAACACACTAACAAAAGGAGATAAAAGCATTCCAACTGTCATTCCAATATTCCAATATTACCCCTTCAGTCAGATTTTGAGCACAATGGAGCTGTGCTGAACTGTGGTTCATTGGTGTCAAGCCATTGTCTGGCATCAGCCATCTGCATAGCTGCTATTGTTTTACTGGAGCAGCTGCCACTCAAACCTGTGATGGAGTAGGTGGAAGGCATTCCAGAGTTACACTTGCATTGTGCTACACAAAAGAGATAACTATTGGGATAACTCCCCCCACCTTTTTCTTTTTTTTTTTTTTTTACAACTTTGCATGACTTTAATACAAGAAATCTTTTATTTGAAATATTGGGCAGGATGATAAGCAGGATTCTGGAGATGAAAATTACAATACAGAAATGTCTAGAGATGAAATTATCTGTGTGACAAAGTATAGGTGTACAGGTTGTACTTCTCATCAGAGAAGTACATCAGAGGTGGGTGGACATAAGCAGTCTAAACTGAAATCTCTGGTTCTTTATAGAGACATTTCATTCATATGTGAGCGCTGGGTTATGCATGAAGGAAATGAAATTTGTTCACATTGAGAGAAAAATAATACAGGTTTGTAATCTTCTGTATTCAGACTGTTAGAGAAATAGAGACAGTTCAGAGGATGGCAGATGTAGGGCTGAACAGAGGGAAGGGGTCAGTGTTCAGCAGTCTGCACGAGGCAGCTGCTGGCTAAGGGAAAATATGTTGCAGGAAGAAATTCTTTACTGTGAGGGTGGTGAGACAGTGGAACAGGGAAGTTGTGGATGCCCCAATACTGGAATTGTTCAAGGCTGGGTTGGAGAAGCCTTGAGCAGCCTGGGACAGTGGGAGCTGTCCCTTCACGTGGCAGGGGGTTGGGACTGGATGAACTCTAGGGCCCGTGTCAAGCCCTGAACGTTCCATGATGTGAGCACAGGTGTTGGTTAAAATCAGTGCTCTCCAGAGGTCCTTTCAACTTGTGTAATTCTTTGAAAAGGAGAATCAGGAAGGCTTTTCATTTTCCCTAGCATGTCATGCATTTAATGTTGACTTTAATTTTCCATTTACTTCAGTGCCTTTAGGAAGGGAAGTTTCTAGTTTCACTTAGTGCCTTGCTGACCACAGTGGTCAGCTGGGGAAGGTTTCCCTTAATGTCCTTCAGAAGTAGGACAGCTAATATCCACAATTAGTCTCTGATAACATATAGTGATTAAATAACTTTATTTTTCTCTGAAAAAAAAAAAACCCCAAACTTTCAAGGTGTGCCAGTGGGAGGAACAGTGCTCTTGTGTGTCTCCTGAACAGCTCTTTTGTAGGAATTGAGCTGGAAGAAATGGTTCATTAGCAGTGACTGTGAGACAATGAAGCACACGCTGAAAAGTTTCTCTAGACCAACTTTGCAAAAGGCAAAACTTCAAGGATTTTCTCTTAAGGAAGTAAAGGATGCAGTGCATTTCAAGTTGTGGTCCAGGCTTTGCAAGTCCAGTGTTAAAACAGTTCTTGAGAAAATGCTAACAATTTGAACAGAAGGGCAATCAATCTCTCTCTCTCAAAAAAAAAAGTTGCCTGTCATTACAGGATTTCTTTCTGGATTGGTATCTTCAGATTGTTCAAATATTGAACAATTCCTTATTTAAACATTTAGCTGCAACAATGTGCTCAGTTAGTAAGAAACAAGGAGCCTATTGAATTGGCAAGAGATTTTTTAGTGAGTTGCAATAAGTGCATAATAAAGTGCATAATAAATACAATAAGTGGAATATTGAGATTTTAATTTCCAGCCCTCTCATTCCTGCTTCATGAAAGAAAAGGGTTCATGTGGCTTAAATTTGAAATTTTTAATGGGAAGATCAGTGATCTGTGCAGAAATTTTAGCATCAAGGGTTTGATGACCTTTGCCATAAACCAAAGGAAAAGAAGACAAAAACATCCAGGAAGTTTTTGCCAGACCACTTTAATTCTGTAGGAATGGAATCACATTCTCCAATCCAAGCAGTTCATTGATACCTGCAGTGCTAAAAGGCCATAAATGATGGGAGCAACAATTAACAACCTGCTGTATTGGGGCTGTACTAATGATGTGTGGTGTTGCTATAGGATCACTTGCATAATTTTATAGTTTTTATGTTCACTCTGTTAATTTTCATGTTTTTTATTAGACCAAACTGAAAGAGTGGGGTTTAGTTTGTTTCCCTCCTTCTAGTGATAGTTTTGTCATTTGATTTCTATTATTTTGGGCACTCTGAGCATTTTGGCACTTCTAAGCTTATCTCACCTGGTTTTTGGGAGAGACCATGGCAATGCAGAGATTTGTATAAAATTCTATGGGTTGGAATGCTTCAGATTTTAGATTAATGCCATTTTGATAATAAAAGAAGAGCAAAGATAGGGAAAGAGAGTGAGGGAAAAGATGATAGAGAATTACATGAACAGGGAGGGCTGCCTGACTGTTCCTTTTATCAGGCTCTGGAGCAGAGTAGTGCAAGAAAACCAGGTGCAGTAAAAGGGAGGAATGAACCAGAAGTACTTGCCTACTCTTTGGAACATACTTGGTGTGCTTTTGAGGTAGGTCAAGGAGGGATTTTTGTGTGTTCATAGAAATTATTAGGGTTTTGTGCTTTAGCTGACATTAGGAAGTTCAGCTTTTCTTACATTGATATGGTGCACTTGCTTCTTTTAGAAGTATTTGCACAAAACCTCAGGTCTGCAGTGTCTGAGTGATTCATCTTACAGTCAGTCCCACAGCTCAGTTCTAATTGAACTGATGTGCTTATCCCACTCTGTGCCTGTCTCTGAATGTAGAACACAGTGTTACTGCTGATAATCTTCCTAATCAGGTAGGAAAGCCCCTTTCACCCAAAAATAATGCAGAAGTATTCTTTGTTGAAAGGATATTATCAAAGCAAGGCAGGAGGAACTTCTCTAAGCAGAGAGCTCTGTTCCTGCTCACTGTTAGAATGTTCTGTAGAGTGAACCCACATGCAGGGCTTATACCTGGGAGATGTTCAGTAGGCAGGGAGCCTGCAGGTGGCAAGCACAAGGCTGTTTTATAGCCACAGCTGGCATTTCAGCCATGGCTGCTACATCTTGGCAGGCCCCGGCTCAGCCCTTCATATCGGTGCTGGAATCAGATGTGCAATCATATTTGGTTTTTTAAAAATTCTCTGCCTTTACAGAATGCAGTCTTGGCAGGTATTTATTGTGGTAGTTTGAGGCTGGCTTCTGTTTTTTCATCTCTAGTCCGTGCTCTTACATTCATTCAGATGGACTTGAAAACATCAGCTTCTGCTTTTAACAGTGCACCCCTTATTTTGAAAGCATTAATACAAGCTGCTCTACCAAGGCCTTCCATAGCGAGACAGATTCATTGCTGTAAGTGTATTCTGGGTGACTTGCAGGCAGCTAACTTGTCAGGGATTATATTTCTGATTATCCCTTTGATTTAGTTAGAATAAAAGCACCAGTGACATTGCCAATGACCCAGATGTTTGAAGAAGCCGTAGATTAAGATATTGAGGTCCGTACCTCCAAATCGCACAATATTACATTAACACACGTTCAGAAGCTGCAGAATTGGATTTAAATCCAGCTCTTGAACCCCCTTCATAATCTCATTTTGTGCTTGGAGTGGTGAAAATAATGGTAATGCAGCTGCTGCAAGAGTGACTGTGTGAGTGTTTTTCACATTAGAAAGCCTTTTAATAAACTAAAAGTGCCTTAAGCTCAGAAGAATCTTTCCTTCTTTCTTGCAGCTTTGATAGCAATGAAAAATATTTGGAGTATTTTAACTCACTGTGGGCTGGAGATTGGTGGAAAAGGGTTATGGTCTCTGACTCACAGACAAGTAAAAGTTTCACATGTTAAGACCTCATTAAAGATGGATGATGTTTACATTGTTCATGGTTACTTCCAATTTTTGTTGCACACATGACTGTCAGATGGCATTACAGATGAAGATCAAGCATGAGAGCAGTGATTGCATCAATTTCAATTTTGATTCTGGAAGTTTCCTTGAAAGAACAAAGGAAAAAATGTGACAAGAAAAATAACTACAGGTATTGATAAGGAAATCCTGAAGTGGATTAGTGTATTGGGTACTGAAGTTCCTCAGCAAGGGTCATTAATATGTGTAAATGCAGTGGCTTACAGGCAAGCTCCTTTTGCCATGCTGCAGGCTTGGCACACTTCTGGGAAATTTGATGAATGGGCATCAGTGTAAGAGAATGGACAAGGAGCAGTGTGCACTACAGGCGTGCTCCTGGAGCAAAAGTGCTAAATCAGACAGGCTTTGTTGTGACATACACTGCTGATTTACCTCTTGGTGGTAGAATTAGAGAATGGGGTTTCCAGTACAGGTGATCCTTTTCAATGCTAATTTGCCATCTGCTAGGAACAGGTGGAGATTGCCTTTGAACATGTTTCTATTGTACATAAGTGATGAATTTCAATTCCAGGACATTTTGTTCAAAGAAAAAATAATAATCTGCATATTTTTCAATGGGTACAGGAACCTGCCAGAGAATTACAGTCTAGAGCAGAGGGATGGCTCATTTACAGTAGCTGATTCAGTGGGAGCATAGGAGTTTTATTCCAAGAGATCTGGAAAGAGAATTTCCCAATATTACCATTGGTTTCCTCCCCTGCCTGTCCTCCAGATGTGGTAGTCATAAAAGCTTGGTTTTTTTTAAGTTCTGTATGCTGAAATAAAATGCTGAGAACAAGAGTGTGATTTAGGCTGGGTTTCATCTGCAAAAAGAGGCAAATGTTTTACAGGCAGTTATTTTGCTGGTAGAGGATGGATGAAGATATATGGGAGATGAGGATATAGAGGATATATGGAAGGCAGGAATGAGGATTATAGATCAGCTGTGTAGTTTTGTGTTACAAAGCCTGTGAGCACAGAAAGAATTATCTGAGAACTGTGGACAGCCAAGGCTAACTGTCCAAAATCAGGTCTTGCTAAATCTGGTAGTTTTTTGAGGCGATTACCTTTTTAGCAGTTCGTGGCTATTATGGATAATTTCCAATAGTTACTGAAGGGACTAGTGTTTCCCCTTCTTTTTGGAAGACTTTGGAAAGAACAAAAAAACCCCAACAAAACAAACCCAAAAAGCAACATACGCACACACACACGCATATATATATATATTTCTGTGCTAAATTGTGCTTTGCTTTATGACCGCTTCCCTCTGAAACAGAGGGTGGATTGTCTACCTTCAAGAGACAGAAAAGTTAGACATAATTAGCATGAGTTAAATGATGGCTTCTTCCTCCCCTGTGTGGGTATTTGGGCAGAGGAGTGTGAGACCAACGTGGTGAGCATCTCCGGTGTGCACGTACAGCTTGGGAGCCTGGCTTGGCCTAGCCCTATCCAGTCACTATTGTTGTTCTGTCACACATCTCAAATGTTGAGGTGGAGCTCCTGGCAGCATGCCCGAGTTGACAGCTGATCTAAAGAGCCACACATACCCCAGCAGCACATCTCTCCTTCTGGCTGTGCCCTCTGCTCTTCCTGAGGAGAGCAAGGGGCTGTTGCCTTTGGATTGGGTTTGTGCCTTGGCAGTTGATCCTTTCGTTCACTTCCTTCTAACGTGGATTTGCTCTCCAGTGAGCAGAGGTCAGAAATGAAGCTATAAAGGATGAAAAAGCAAAGCTTGTAGTTCAGCTCCTTCACTCTTTTTGTGTATCACTTTGGATTAAGTCTAATGCTTTGCTTGTGACCACAGCAGAGTATTTGTGCTGAACAAAAGGTGTTTAGTACAAAAACCACTAGAAGTTGTCTTACTGAATCACTCCATGATGTGGGTAGTTGCTGCTAAAAAACAGCATACAAGAAATCTCTCAATAGGATGGAGGTGGCAAAATTTGTTCCCTTAATGGTGGTGTTCTGATCTATTTTGCTCAGAGAGCAGTTTAAGGCAGGAAAAAAAGATGGGTTATCTTCTGCAATTTTTTCTTAGTGTTGGCTCTCATAATTCTTTATATTCTTATTGAGGAGTAAATGAGTAAATTAAGTGATAAGAAGACCAGGTAATTATCTTAACAAGCATAGACAGAAATGCGTTAAACTTGAAAATGGTATGTCATTAGTTTCATAAATGCAGTTTTCTTAGTACATGTCCTCCCTCCTCAAGAATGTTAACATGGAGATTCTAAACCACTGGTAGAGAAGTCCAGCAAGAAAAAATTCATAAGTAAAAATACAAATAATTTGAAGGACTTAATTTTTATTTGTATCACCCTTAACCTTATGGTAACAGCATTTGTGTCTAATCAAGTTTTTGATTAGTGCCAACAGACTGTGGGGATTAAGGAACAGTGTTTATATAAGGACCAAAAGCCCTACCATTTTGAAGACCCTTCCTTGTCATTATAGGAGCTGTCTGTGTGATCTAGGAGGCTGCTTCTATCCTCCAACTATCTCTGTGAGCTGGAGGAACAATGTGTTGGGACATGTTATAACTCTGGAATTCTCATTTTTGAAGAAATGAGAGACAGTGAATGGAGGCAGGAGGCACCATCTCCTGCTGGAGCATTTGACAAGCTCAACTTGTGCCAGCTCCTCAAGGCCAAGCAGTTCCATTTGAAAACAACCATATCCAAAATGAGACCTTTCCTTAGGCATTTAAAGTCCAATTCTTATCTGAATTAGATATGCAGCTCTCAAGGTTTATATTAGTTTTTTTTTTTCTTTTTTTCATATAGGGAGTGAGACAGCACTTCTGAACACTTGTATCAGGACACGGGTGCAGATGGAAATACTGTGTTGTGTGGTTTAGTTGTAAATGTTTAATTCTGTTTATATGGGAAGGATTTGTTTTTAATGAAAGTGTTACTGACTTTTACATTTTCCTTTTCCTTAATTTTTTTCAGAATTACATATGGTTTTAGTATTGTATACTTTTTGACTAGACAATTAATTAAAACTTTAACAGCCCACCAAAATCTACTGCTTGCTTTCAATTTTTCAGTCTAAATATTTGCCCTGCATGACTTATCCAACTTTTCTTCATCAAAGCATTTTCATTTGTTTCAATTTAGTTCATTGGCAGAGAATTTAATTTGGTGTTTATATCAATTTATTAAATAAAATACTGCGTGATGATTAAAAATAATTTAACTATTTTTTATTTGGGTTTGAAGGAAGTATTAAAACCCCATTACGCATAGAAAGTTCAAGACCACTTCAGCTATTTTTTCCAGAGTTGTTGCTAAATCCTCAAAATTTATCACTGCCTGTGTGGTGTTGTATTGGATCTAGTGAACACATTGTGAAATCCCAGACAAAGCTTTCAGGGTGAGGGTGAGTCCCCCATTGTGATGGAGATACTCTAACAGGAATAGCAGCCAGACTTTAAAATGCTGTAAACACCTAAGAGTTTACTGTACCTTTCTTAAACACTATGGCAGAATCTATTTTTAAGTTCATTACCTTCTTCCAAGGTGAAATCTTTTCTGTGTGGGAAAAGGTTATCTCAAATTAAAGAATATGTTTTCGAGCTGCTGTTACCAGGATACTGAGGGAAGTGCATTCACTCATTCAAATAGCATCAATAACTCTGATGAGACCTTATAATGAAGTGCAGTTACACTTCTATTTATGTCTTCTGTTTGACAGCTTCAGTATCTGAATGCCCACTATTGATTGATTAAATAAATGTATAACAAACCCCTTGGCTGTCAGATTTTTTTAAATAGAAGTCAGCAGTGTGACTGAAATGCTCACCAGCTGCTGTTGCCTGAGGTGGTGTATGCAAATGTCTGTGCCTGGGCACTTCAAATCACTTTTTGCAAAATATAGTGGCATCAGCTGAAAAACGTGGTTGGAAGGGGTTTGAAATTCTGTGAGGGCTTTTTCAGACTTTTCTAGATGTGGCTTATGTTGTGTGAGAAGTCACACAAGGAGATGACTTGTGAAACCTGGAGCATGAATTCCTACTCTCTTAGAGCTGCACTTTTTATTTAACTTGTGTAGCTTGTGCGTCTTGCACAAGTGTTCTCAAAATTAGTGCTTAGGAAGGACACAAACCTTGGGGAACAGAAAATTCAGCACAATCCTAAATTAGAGAGTATTGAAGGCAAAGGGAGCTTCTCCATTGACTCCAGTGGAATTTGAGTCAAGCTGTTGGTGTTTCTGGGATTCTGTAGCAGGGCTGGATAAGGACATATGCTCAGAAACTCAGATTATTTGCTTTTCTTCTTTCTTTGTGTGTTTCTATTTCCTTTCTGAATTATTACTTATGTCTGAAGATCTCCTAAACTTGTAATGGAGTATGGTTTCAGCAGTTGTGTTGTTGATCTCTCTTTTGGGATGGTGCAGAGCTGTTCCATGAGACAGATCACTTTATTTGTTGTCCTTGACAGTTACAGCAGTTTATTTTTCATGGGGATCTGGATGTGGCCTTATTCATTGCAGAGACTTATCCTTCTAAAGGTGATCATTTAAACACTCTCTTGTACTTTTGCTATTTGAAATGGATCTGTGCCAACTGAAGTCATACAATATTTCAGTTAAAAGACTGGGGATTTTTTTTCTTTGTAGAGACATTACTGACAAAGGACTCAATTTCCTGGCTTGTTTCTGACAATATTTTTTTATATTCTGGAAAACTGTGTTAATATTGGTCTGAAAGCTCTAGATCTAAATGTTATGTTATACACAGTATATTAAATAGTTAACAAGGAGTGTAGTAAAACAAGAAATGTGTCCCTTTCCTGTCTCATGGGAGTATTTGATTCACTCTGAAATCCATGATTCAGTGCATTAAAATCCATGGCTAATTTTTAACATTTACCTAAATCTTTCATGTAGTTATGCTCATTAGCACATTTAAGAAACCTGCTAATGAGGGAGTCAGTAACTTTCTTTTACATATTTTAAGTAGGAAAAATTGAATTTAAATGTCTTTCCCACATGCATGTAATTTGGCTGGACTAGTGTCTTTAGTCTGTGGTTGCAATATCAATGGAATGTGTGTTACGTATTTTCTATTGGTATGTTTCTGAGGGGAAACACCAGGTTAGAGGCAGGTATCTCATTGCAAAATTTCAAACTGGATTTACATAGCAAAGCAGTCATGATAAGAAGCAGAAAATAACCCCAAACTTCATGGGGCTGTCCTGTAAAATAAAGAAATCAATTAGACTTATTATCCAAAAATACATCTGAAATGTACTGATTTTGAGTGTAACTTGTCTTAAAAGGTTATTATCTGAGCTGCAATACCTGATTGTGTGCTCTGTGCATTTTCAGAAGAGTTTGAGCCTGGCTCATTGGAAGAGCTTTTGTGTAGTCTGTCACTGTCCTGTAGCTGCCAGACTGTGGCCACTTTATGGTGTCTCTTTTTTCATTAGGAAGATTGCTTAATTCTTTCAGTCGCTTGGAGTTTTTTCCCCTTCTTGGTTACTCATTGTCTCATTGGTTTAATTGACAGTAAAAGGCATTTCTTTTTCTAAATCTGTTTTTATGGAGCGTGTGTGTTTGTGTGCAATGGGTGGAGAGAAAGGAGGGATAGGTATCTACCAAATGTGCAGCATTAATGGCTGTCCTGATGCACAATTGTTATTTTCAGAATGTGAACTAGAATATGTGACTTAGGTAAAGGCTTGATTATCCATGACACTGGTATCAGCTCAGAGAATTTAAATGAAATATAAGGAAAAGTCAGTCCATCTTAAGTAAATAACCAATATATTCAGTAAATAATAAAGGAAGGGCAGCAATTCCAGTCAGTTTGGGGTTGCAGCTGAAAGGAGTGCAATTAGTTATTGCTCCAGTCAGTGGCAGTGGTTCAACACACTGCTGTGCTAATGAGCCAGTGCCTCCACACCAAGGCTTCACACTTGTGAGTCCCAGAGCTGGTTTTTGAGGTGTAAGTTCCAATTACAGTACTGCAGAGGCTGCAGAAAATTGTAGGGTGTTTATGAGGTTTGTGGTTTAAAGAATGAGAGGTAAAAACTCCTCCTGAACAGAAGTAGTCTTGGGGTGAGTAGTCTGATGTGCTGGGCCTGAACGCTGCAGAACAGGCTGAAAAGGGGGCTCTTCCACAGTGTTGGTGTGCTGTGTGTTTGTCTTCTTGGAGAAAGTATCTTCCAGATACATTATGAATGGGGTGGTGATAGACCAAAGAATAGGAAGTTGCAGTTAATCCTCTTTTCTGTTAACAGCTCAGGGTGTCCAGAACTTGAGTCCATGGGAGAAGTGGTATCCTGGTCAATTCTCCCACTGTATCTGGTACTGTCATCCACATCCCTTTTTGGGTCTCACCACCCCAGTTTCCAAGCAGCACATGCAGTTCTCTGTAGCAAAGCAGAAGTTAGAGCAGCCCAAAATCTGGACTTTCAGATTTTCAGAAAGAGGAGATATTTGCAGGAAATGTTAAGGCCTGAAAACTGGGCTTGGTCCAAATTGCTTTGGCAGCTCTTTATACCAGCCCTTAATATCTCTTCACATTGAGCTGCACAGCACTGGTGGAGCAGGTGGTGATGCTGGTTTGGGATGTAGCAAAGCTGCCACATCTTATGTGGCAGGAGTCAGTGTTTCTCCTCCATAAAACACATTCCTCAGAGGGAAGTGAAATTAGCAGACTGGCTAATTGCTTCGGGGGTACAACACTGGGGGGCACCAACCAAGGGGCAGCAGTGCTGAACAGGCAGGCACTGGAGGACAATTAACAGAGCTCTTGCTACTGCAGAGCACAGAAACTGGCTACAGGAGCAGAGAGAAATGGAGGAAAATGGTGAGAATGTCCATGAAAGGGAAATGTGGAGTGAAGACTAAGGAAAGCTTTGGGTTTCTAAGTTCCTGGACCTCCAGTGGTGGTTTTAAGCTTTGTAGCTTTGTTATTATTTGTCAGGTCACCGTTTCAAGGAGTGAGCAACTGCTGTTCTGCTGTTAAGGCTGTGTACAGAACCCTTTTTCTTGTCTCTCTCCATCCTGTCACAGATATA